>JAJJMB010016078.1:3328439-3422229 GCA_023531105.1 Papaver atlanticum
TATATATATATATATATATATATATATATATATATATATATATATATTCTTCTTGTCTGAAGGAAGACGATCTTGCATCAATGGAGAAATCGGTAAAGGAAGAGTCATCTCTTGATGATTTAGCACTTTGTGCATCGGTTATGACTGAAACTCGAGGTGTCTCTCAACATGATAATCTTCAAGATTCTCTGAGAAGACAGATTCTTACTGTTATAAGCTGTATTAGACACCATGAGTTAATGATAAAGGATTCAAAAGAAGTTCTAGTTGATCTTCATTCTCAACTGCTTGAGATGGGGAAATCTACTACTGGAAAAGGAAGTGCTCAAAAGAATCCGAATCCAGAATTCGAAAGCGATCTTCACAAGACTCGCAATCAAGAAAAATAGACATCAGTTTTTGATTTATTTCGATTATTTGTATAAGGTCTATTTTTAAATAAAGCTATCAATTATTATGAATAAAATTATTATTTTATAATTTTTCTTGTGATAGTTTCATATTACATAGCCTGTGCTTGAATGTCTATATTATTGCTATGTGTTTATGGGATGTATGATTTCGGTTTTCATAACCTTAATATTCGATCTCATATGATGAGAACCCTTATGGATTGTGTGACTTTTTGATTTAGCGGGATTAAGTTCTAGCCCAAGTTGGTAGGCTTTATCAAAGGATCATAAGGTGTTCCGTTTGAGACTCATATGTAAAAAGTCACAATGTGTTGAATCAATTTGTGTTTACATGAGTTGTGTTTAGCATAAACATATGTGTTTCGGGTTTTCAACTTTTGCTATTGGCACGCATTAGTTAAAACCGATTCAACTTTTCTCTGGTAAAGGTTGCTCTTTGTTGTTGTTCTTTTGTTCTTGCGAGAGGATGACAACATACTGGGGGAAAGTTCTAACTTGAACTTGCGCTTAATGATATATCTTTCTGGTGAGAAGAGGATGCGGAATCTGCGGTAACGAATTTGTTAGTTAATCGTTTTCCTGTTTAAGAAAAGCCTGCTTATATTGCATATATTTTGCTTTTGCTTAACAAAAATTTCAGTACAATTGATATGTATTCCATTATATGTGTATGGATGTGTGTGTGTGATTCAATTGTTTCTAGTTAAGAAAAATTGTTTCAATTTATTTGGCTTATTGTTTGATATATTCTTTATTGTTTGGTATCAAGTGTTTTTGCTTAACGAAATTTCGGTGCAATTGCGGTGCTATAATGTCTATGTTTGTTTCAACTGCTTCCGGTTAAGAGAAATAATTGTGCAAGTCAATTTATTTGGTTTGTATATATTGTTTATGACTTAACGAAATACGGGATCATTTTTTTAGTCCAATTTGATTCCGGATAAGAGAAACTAAGTTAATTCTGATCTTAGTTAGACTTATCAAATTGAAGGATTCGGTTATTCAAGTCTAATCAAATGCCTTGACAAGAAATACTAGTTAACTAACCTAGTACTTATCACGTCTAAAGTGAAAGGTCTAAGTTATTGTCTGAATAATTATAACCTGATGAGAAAAATAAAGTTAATTCTGATCTTTATTTTGGTCTTATCGAAATAAGCGATTGTATGTGTACAATTGGTTTAGCAATGGAACTAAGTTTCTTAATCAATTTGTTAAACTATTAGGGAAAATTTCTTTGGGCAATTGTTTCCTTGATAACATATTAAAACCAAATTACTTGTAGTTTCGGTTTTGATATTGGTTATCAAAAGTGGTATGTGAAACCTTCGTGCTTAACTCTTATAGGTTGTACAAGTCTATTAGATTTGTAAGATCCTTTCGGTTTGACCTTTATTTGCTCGAACCTTTGTCATTTTGGGACAAAAAGGGGGAGAAATATATGGAGTAAACAAGTGATTTGTAATCACTAAGGAAAGGACAATTGTTCTTAAACGTTATATCTAACGAAAGAGTAAAGCATTGACTAAGGGGGAGCAACATATCATATTGCTATTGTAGTTAAATGGACTACAAAAGGAAAATAACAAAGATGTTCGGATTGAAAATCTACCTATATTACCTTTAGAGGAGTATTAGCTTTGACATGAAATGCATTTTCTACGAGCATGAATGTGAATCTTTAAAGCATCTGTTTTTTGAATGTCCCAATGCTAAATCTGTCTCTTTCTTGCCTCCTGTGGTAGGTATAAATTCCAGCAGTGATTTAGATTTTTCTTTTGCACAAATGTATTCTGATTGGATAGCAGGGGTGTATGAAAATTCTGAAATAGAAATTATGGCCACAAAATGCTGGTTGATTTGGAAGGAAAGATGTCTTAGAATCTTCCAATCCAAATCGACTACAAGCATTCAACTCTCTCTAGCTGTTCAGAGGCACCTGGCATTTTGGTCTCCCCTGAGACACTTAAACCAGGAAGTAACTTCTATCTCTACCTCTATATTGCAAAACCAAATAGACACAGATAATAGTGGATGGTTAAAACCCCAAGCAAACCAACTTAAAATAAACTTTGATGCATCTTGGATTGACTCTTGCACTTCTGCTGGGTATGGTATAATTCTTCGTTGTGATACAGGTAATGCCATCCAAGCTACAGCAGGGACTTTCAGAAGAAGCAGAGGCTCTGAGTATGCTTGAGACAGCAACTTAGGCAAAGAGCATGGGCTTAAAGAACTTCTGTGTGGAAGGTGATTGTCAAAGGTTAATCTACTATGCTCAGGACAAGCAAAGCAATATCTTTTGGAGAAATCAAGGCATTGTTTCAGAAGCAGTGAGAATTCCGAAGACTTGTGAAAAAAAATTAGGCTTTCTGTTTAAGAATAGAAAAGGCAATGAAGCGGCAGACATTTTGGCAAAAGAAGCGCGCAAACGGGAAATACACAAACAACAATGGTTGTTGATGCCTCACTTTTTAAACTCTGTTTTATTATCTGATTTATGTTTTTCAAATTCAGTCGTTAATTCTAGTTTACAAAATAGTGTGAACAATTTGTTGGTGGACTCCAATATCTCAATTCAATTAGATAAGATAAGGGAGACCAACATTTTGGAAAATCCTGTGTAACCTTTCTTTCTTTTCAATTTAAGTAATCTTCAAAAAAAAAAAAAAAAAAAATGAAATTAGTTGGGTATTTTACTCTAGTTAAGAATTCATCAAAGTTTCTAAAAATAAATTCTTATACATAAATGATAGACACAAAAAATTTGCAAGAAACTAGAAGACTAAAGGTAACAAAATTTGGGTTGAAACGCATAAGGTGATAAGCTCGATATATCTGCCGTTCTTGATAAATTTGTTCTAGTGTAGGTATTATTCTCGCAATTAAACGCTATGAGCTCAAACATGTTCATCATCATGACGGTGTTATTCGTCCACATATAACGAGCATAAGCATGCTCCACGTTTTGATATAATGATCTCATATCATTGCGATACTTCCTTTTCCAGAACGGGTTCGTGGTGGAATAGTTTTCTAATATCCAGATTTCCATCCATTCACGTGTATAATAGATAGCTCCGAGCTTACCATCACAACTTACAGCAACTTTGCATGGTGTTGAAGTGTTTTTCATCTCCGGTGAAACCTCGAAAGTCGTCCATTTCTCTTGATCAGTGTCAAATACGAATACTTCATCAGAATTAGTTATCCAATGCAATCGTAATACTTTTTACATCGCAATCTTTTCAGAAACTGCTTCAATCCAACCAAGGAGAATCATCGAGCTCTGGTGAAAACATCTTCCCCTGGAAAAGTTTCTGGTCGATTAAGAGAACAGCTCCAAAAATAAAAACTTTTGTTTGGAGAACTATTCATAATGGGCTAGCAGTAGCCACAAAAATCAACAGATACGTTGACACGGTTCCTCCAGACTGTTCTTTATGCAATTCGACAGCTGAAACAGTAGACCACCTCTTAATCCACTGCCCCTTTGCTCAAGCTATATGGTTTGCTTCACCAATGGGTATCAGATTGCAGTAAACTCCAGATTTATCACTACCTCAGCTAGTTCAGAGTTGGTTACAACGTGGTGATATTGAGTATTCAATCTCTTTAGGGATGGCTATATGGAAAGTAAGGAACACCAAAGTTTTTGAGAACAGGTCTACGAATATTCAAAGCACTCTCATTATCGCAAACTACTGGTTCAGCACCTACTACAACATAACCCCAGTTCTGGGGTTGCTAACTCTTCAATAGCTGACAACCTGGTAATGGCAACATGGCACCCTCCACAATATCCTTTCATAAAGATCAATGTGGACGCCGCTTGGAAGAATGATTCCTATGCTTGTGCTGCAATTGCTAGAGACAACAATGGAACTTGTATGGGTGCAGCTACAAGAATTGGCACGTCTGACAGTATTGTGTATGCTGAAGCAGATGGTTTTTTATTAGCAGCTGAACTAGCATCTACCATGGATCTAAATTCAGTAATCACTGAAGGTGATAGTGAATTAGTGGTTAACTGTCTAAATGGGAAGACAAGAAATCCTCCTTGGAAGATCTGGAAACTTAGAGATGACATAAAGAGACACTCGACCAACCTCAGCAATTGTGTTTTTGCGCATGTTCCAAAACTGGCTAACACTGCAGCTCACGCGCTGGCTGGTTATGCATTCTCTCTCAAAGTCCAAAATAGATGGACGAATTCAAATGTTCCGACTAACATCGCTGCTCTCTGGAATGCAGCTGGAAGTTAGTTTTTTTCTCCAAAAAAAAAAAAAAAAAGTAATACTTTTTGCCGTTGCCGGGAAATCAAGAGAAGGAGATTCCACTTGTAGCACGGAATTGTAGTGCTCTTCATGATCATTGCTTGGAACAAACCTGACGAAGGTGAAAAAGTGACCGGATGCAGTTGTTCTCTGAGAAGGGGTTTGTTGAAACTTGGAATCGGAGAGAATGAGTTTTTGCCAATCTTTGCAAACCCATTGAGATTGACGTAGAAGTGTACTGAAGGATGCTCTGGTTAGTATATCGTAAATTGCATCAGATGACAACTTTTGCATCTCTTGTGCAATTATCTCACATTCTTGATCTTCTACTTTAGTAAAACCATTCTTCAACTCCATTAATCTTGAAAAAGGATGCAGTCAGAAAAGCAATAGGAAAACTTTGACAGAATCAAATAACTCAATGTTGGGTGTTATTCTCTACAATACTCCTTATATAGGCTTGAATGAAAAGGAAATCACTAAAGCATGAAACCTATTACAACTTGGAAAAGGAAATCCTAAATTAACATAAAACTAAAAAACCGAACAGCAAAATTTGATCTAAGTTCTGATTAGTTTCACCACTCAAAATTGCAGCCTGCACAGCCCCGCTCCACAAGCCACAGCTTCATCAGGATTAATACTCTTACAGAGTTCCTGCAACATTTGCTGCACTTTAGGAATCCACTGAGCAGAACACCATCATGAACACTGTTCTTGTCCATCTTAGCATCCCTCAACCGCTTCTCAACTGGTCCAGCAATAACCTTGAAAGGCCATAACTTCATCTCAGCTTGAACTGATGGATCCGGAACCCTTCTAGTACCAATCGAACGTTTTGCATCTACAATTGTCAGAAACAAGAGTAATTCAGTACAAGCATTAACAAAAACAAGAAGAGGCATAGTAATTCAAAACCAACAACAACAAATTGGTGGCATACTGGCAACTCTTTTTTTGTTGGATCCTTCAACCCGAACTGACTCAGACTCATGAATAAAAAAATTTTGAATAAAACCTAAGACAGTGTCGGCGTTCTGTACAAATCAAGCCAACTTTTTGGGGTCTGATTGGATAAAATAGACTCAGTATACCAATGCAACAAGGCCAACAGAAACAATTGATATGTACAAAAAACTGAAACAAAATGTTGAAAATTTGGTAAAACATCTTACTACTATAATAAAGAGATCTCTATATAAACTCGGGAAAACTTGGCAGCAGCTACTTGGTAAACTATGGCTGTGCAGCGATCGCATTGAGATACTTAATGGAAGCATGAGATTATATACGGTCAGCTAGACTTGCAACTGCAGGAGAAGACTATCCTAAGAGACAATTTCCGTAAACAATATCTAACTATCTCTAAACCTTACAAAAGGAATGGCCATAATTCTACTCGATTTTCCAGTTCCAACACTGACGTACTAAAACGACGTATGATATTATAGACAAGTGAACAAGACTTGCAACGGCAGAGGAAGACAATCCTAAGAGACAGTTTAGTTGAGAAAATCTAACTATCTCTAATGCTGGACAGAAATGGTGTGACTTCAGAAGCCTAGTATCTTCAAATTCCAACAAACAAGAGAACAGTTCAACCTTACAAAAGGAATGATAATCAGAAATTCTACCTGTCCAGTAAGTTCTTCGTGTATAGCAAGCACCACACGCCCAATTCTTTGCACACTTGCACTTAACTCATTCAGTTCATCATCTTGTTGCCTAGAAAAGTCAGTTGGCCAAAAATCAAGGATGTATCTGACGCAGATGATATGAAATCGTCATTATCTTGTGCTGCATATGATAATTAGGGACCCTCGTTAGCTCCTGGCGCAACAAGATTTTACAATAAGCTTCCAGCAGCTACACATTTAAATTAAAAGACCTGATTTGCGCCAAACTACATCTCTAAATCCATATGTTGCACAAAAATGAGTAAAAAATGAGGAACAGGAACATTTATTAGATAATACCAAACACAAAAATTGGTACAATGGAGCACAGTTGGGGACAAGTTTACAATTGGCATCTTCCGTGGCTGATACATATAAAGACTGGGAAGATTAAATCAGATGACTGAACTTCACTTGGCAAACAACTAGCGACCCAATTTAGGTCAAAATCTAGCAAAAGATTGTTCCACTAGCACTAAGCAAGTTGAGCTCAAACTTCTCATTTGCAGTTTACAATAATGAGCTTTACTATTTTAAGAAACAAATGAAGTGTTAATAGGTTAACTTTGCAACATTACCCAGCATCCCAGCTAACATGATATGATACGGTAACTGAATAGCAGTTGATTCATATCTTATCAGCTGCAAAGCAACATTCACTCCAATTGCGTTTCAATAACAGATTATACGAAAACCAAAATCTAAAGAAAAATTCTGGTGGCAACCATGGTCAAAACAATAACAGATCAGAACATCTAAATTATATTGAATCATTTCAAGACCATGATAAAAGTTTCGTCGCCCAACAGCTAAGAATCACATGTCAAGCTGTACATGAAATTTTACACTAGCATTCCATAAAAACTGTTTAATCATTGGCATCTGATAAGTGCGTATCGCAAGGCAAGAATTTAATTAGACAAGATATTTGAAGATGTAATCATGTTTCATGCAACTTCAAGATGGAGATGGAGATTAATAATTAGACTGCACCTTATTTTATCGCTTATTCCAAACAGAAGCCACACAGTTGGATGAAGGTGTCACCTGCAAATCTTACATCGTTATAAAGTTCACAAAGTAAAGATATACAAAAAGAGAGAGAGATAGTACCCAAAAGAACGATCTTTAGCTTTTCATGGTCATGCACTTCATAGAAGTGCTTACATAACTACATTCTACATAAATGCATCTAACTCACACGTACTGTCTGAGTATAACTCTATTAAGTTACACGAGTACTTTCAGACCTAGGTAAAAAGAGATACTATACTGATGCCAAAATAATTTCACAAAATAACTGACACATACTGTCAGAGTACAACTCTATTAAGCTCCACAAAACACAAATACTTTCAGGCCTAGGTAAAAGGGATACTACACTGACGCCATCGACTCCATCAAAAATTCTACAAGCCAATAGGAAAGCTCATATAATGCCTTGCCCAAATTTCATATCAAAAGAGAATACTTTTGTAAGTGGTTCATCTACCCGAATAGATTGTCAAACAGAATGAAACCTACACCAACCTGCTCATCTTCAGTTCGCTGGATATCAATAAACTGCCAAAGATCTAGGATCCAGTTCCCGGCAGCCACGCAACTTGCCATACCGTGCTCCTGACAACACGAAATTAGGAACTTGATGAGAGAATCTGTACAATTCAATCCAGGGGATAGCCACAGTCGAATCAAGTCCCTCTTTTTCTTTAGCTTTGAATACCGTCTTAAAACCAGTAACTCTTTCCAAAACAGATACGATTATCCAATGAACATCAACCACCTCTAAAATTTCAACGAAGTCGTACTTGCAATTTGTCAAGTCCGAGCACACCAAGTCAGGGCGAAATTTACTGTACACTGCCCACACTTCCCCTGCCCTTGGATAAATTGTGTACACGTTGTTAACAGCTGCTACCTCACTTAACTGATGAGAGAAAGAAATAGAATCATAAAAGACAACAACTTCACTAGATGAGATCTTAAATGTTCCACAATTTACTGGAATTTCCTTATCAGCCCATGGAATAATGCCCCTTGGAGGATCGCAAGATTTAAGCCACTTTACAGCCACTATTAATACAGGAAATGCCTCAACACTCTCTATCCAAGCATAGCTTTTGGGAAACTTATCCAATTTCCTCCTGTAACGATGCAGCTGATCCAATTTGCAATACAGAGCCCATATTTGACCAGTCTTAAACTTTTCAAAGGATCGCTCTTTGTTGAAGTTGCAGAATTCCGTGTCTAGCATTTTAAAAACCTTCAAAGAAGATGAAGAGGAGATGTCCTCGTCCACATTGCCAGGTATGTCAATCACCCTAGAAGACTTATTTCCACCTGGGGCACTCCTTCCCAAGGTACCCTCTACATCAGGATTTTTTCTCTTCTTCAGCATAGGATGCTTCTCCTTTGACACAGATCCTAACGAACCGTTAATAACATTAACATTTTCAGCTTCGATATCAATGAACCCGCCAGACACTTCTTCAAGGTTACTGGGAAGGCAACTAGGTGCAAATTCGAAATAACCTTCAGGGACGTCTTCTCGTTCTTTACCGTTCGTTCTAAATGAAGGAACCCTGTGAGAGAACCTTAACATTTCACTGGATGGTATCTGAAAGGAAGCCATGCCATTGTTTTTGGTTGGCTTAAACAGGCATACAAAACCTTTTAACTTAACCAAATGGGCTACCGAACTGCCTGATTTCTTACTGTAATCTGACAGGACTACAACAAATTCATATTCATACTCTCTGTGGTTGTTGGGATCAGAGCTCCATTTAATGCTCCAGTTCTTGTAGAGGGCCCAAGTTTCCCCTTTTCTAGGATAGATGTTGAGGCACATACTAACACCTTTGTCCCAGAAAATCTTATGAGAAAATGAATGTATAGATTCAATTGTACCAGTCTTGCCTAGTTTGAACTTCCCACAAGCAACAGGTAACCGACTTCTCTTCCAAGCAGTTTCATTTATATCCCCAGCAACGAACTCCAACCACGTGATATCCACCTTGAAAGGTGAAAATACTTCATCAATCTGAACATAGTATCTGGGCATACCTTCCATATAGTCATAAATGGCCCATATCTGATCAGCTGCAAAGGATTCTTCACTCCTATCTCTCTCGAAGTCATAAAAATCTGGATCGGGAAAAACTTCAATGACCGCCGGTTCAGGTTCTTGTTCATAGTGGTCCTCATCTTCAGCTGCTACTTCCTCTGCATCACTGTTGGAGCTGTCAGAATTTTCATCTTCCTTAGTGTTGCTTGCATCTTCTTTCCCTCTGTCTGTTGATGGCTTGGATTCTGTATTTGTAAGTCCTTTTCTTGGATATACCTTTGTTGAGAACCCTGGTGGGGGCTGCATTTGTAAGTCCTTTTCTATTTTACTTTGGGTAATATTCATGGTTTGTGAAGTTGGAATCACTATTTTTGAAACTCAGATTTCACTCAAGGCCTGTAAAAATCAATGATTCATAAACATCATCTACTTAGTGAAAAACCTAAGATTTTTTTTTTTCAGATTCATAAACCTAACAAAAGCTAAACCCTAATACTACTACTATTACATAAAAATAGAAAGGAGAAAAATGCAAACTTTTAAAAGATAAATGAGATTAACTTACTTGTTTGGTTGAGTACAAGAAGAGCAAAGAGAACATGAAAGGATACAGAGCATGAAAGGACTTGTCAAACTTTTGCAACGGTATAATGAAGTCCTTGTTTTTCAAAGGGTTGGAACTTGGAAGTTGTGATTACAGATTTTGAGAGAGATGACTGAGACGCCCTGAACTACACTCATTATTACTTGTGTTTTGGGAACTGAACCGCTCTTTTTAAAATCCATTTTCTATACCCGCGGGTCATATCAGTGGGACATTGGGCACACTGTACGTACCACTGGTTTCACTGCTTGTCCTCCCGTCAATGTTAGTTCCTTTGATAAACATTTATGCTCGTTTAGTACCCAAATTTTGCAAATGACCTACAAATTTACTGATTCATAGACGGTAATCTGAGTTCGAAACTTGTTGACGCCGATTTGTTTACCCATAAAAAAAAACTGATTCATAAACTTTACCCCCAAATCCTAGTTTGATCCAAAGTAGCCTTCATAACATCCTTATTAAGCCTATTCCTATGCATATGCCAAACACTGATTTTTGGCATATATGCACCCACTATGGGTATGCCAAACTGCCAAACTCATATGCCTATATGTCAGGAATAACATATAGGCATACACGACAGAGTTTCCAGCGAGCGACAGAGTGTCCATCGCTCGATGGTCAAGCCAGCGTTCGCTGGTCATTACAGCGCTAGCGTTAATCAATCTGTCGCTCGCTGGTCTGATCAACGCTTATCAGATCTTCATCCAACGGCTACCATTTCCCCCCTCTATAAATACCTAACTTCTACCCATTCCAACCCAACTTCAAATTCATTTCAACATGCCTAGTGCTCGCATAACCGAAATGGATTTTACTCCAGAGGAAGATGTTTCTCTAATTCGATGTTGGGTTTCAGTTGCAAGAGATAGAGATTTCAATTTAGAGACTTTTAACTTATGGGACACTGTGTTTCAAAGGTTCACGACGTTAAGTCATGTAAATCCAAGAAGAACAAATGAGTGTCTTCAAAATCGTTATTGTTTCATCAATAACAATGTTAGAAAGTATAAGCAAATTATGTGGTTGATAAAAGGGGATAATCCTAGGTTGTCAAATGAAGAACTAAAAATTAGAGCTCGTACCAAATTCGCCGAAGACAAAGGAAGATGGTTTAGTCACGACGAATGTTATGAACTCTACAATGTTCATGTGCAGGGATTCAAATTATAAGTTTGCATTTGCAATCTTAATTTTTAATGAAATGTAAAACTAGTTTGTAATTGAATATTAATCTTAAAAAAAGTTTCCATTAATTAAAAAAGAAGAAGATTACATTTCAACTAAAAGATTACATTTAAACTACTCATTACCTTGTCAATTTCCTCCCTGACCAAAGATCCAATTGCCCGCGTTTTCTGGATCAAGAGTGTTGTTCAACATATCAGTTAGCGAGCCGATTTGAGACTCACTTGGTGCTTGAGTCTCATCAGAATCACCATAACCTTGATAAGCAATGGTAGAGATGTCAATTTCTAACCCGGCCGCCGGTTGGACCTAGCTTGGCTTGCTTCAACCCGGCTCGGCTTGGCCCGTTGTCTAAACAAGCCGGGTTAGGGTTGTCATATCTAGCCCTATTAAAAACAAGCCGGGCTAGGGTCAACCCGCGGGTTACCCGTCAATTTCCTATGAGTTATACTAATTTAGGAATTTTAAGATGATTTTAGGGTTTTGTACTAGAAATCAAAGTTCATATATTCCTTAATTGATTTAGTACAATCCAAATTTCAATTGATCTTCAATCCAAAAATTCTAAATATCAACGAATCAATTGATTTCTTATCACTGATTCATTACTCATTCAAATAATATACATAGAAAACGAAAATCAGATTTGAGATATAAGAAAAGAAAGATAAGATGAGTCTTTGATGATTAATTTTGAAAAGAGAAGATGAAATCCTTCTTATGCCATTGATTCCCGAGCGGCAATAATGAAAAATATATGATGCTCTGTACTTGTGTCTGAGAGAGAAAGTGAGAGATTTAGACTAGAGAGGCCGACCGTCGACATTAGATAGATAAGGATTTAGGATTACGGAGTAGTGGGGTGCTTTCTTAGCGTTTTGTAAAGCATTGACCAACATAAATATACCATTATATATAAAATAACAAGCAAAAGTAATCAACAATCACGAAATGGAAGAGTGGTTATAATTTTCATATGTAAACCAAGGTGGGATGAGTACGAATCCCTCTGCCCTCTGAGTTTTTTATACGTTTAAGTGATTTTACGTTTCAGCCACCCCATTTGACAAGCCAACCCGCAACCCGTCTAGGGTTAGGGTTGGGGTTTTGGGCTTGTACATGAACAGTACTAGGGTTAGGGCTGACCCTAACTCGTCCATGGTTTGGCAAGCTAGGGCCGGGTTGACTCTAGCTTGCCCCGTTGACAGCTCTAAGCAATGGGTTCAGGGCGCATGGGAACATGATACAAATATTGAAACACGTGTTGTTGATATTCTTGAGGAGTTTGCTGCAATGGCTGCTGGAATGGTTGAAATGCTGATGAGGTTGAGGCAATTGGGGGGGGGGGGGGGCGGCAATGGGGGTATACAGAGTCGATTGCCTAATTACTTCCATGTTCACACCACCACCTGGAGTCATCATGTCAGTTGGCATATGACTAAACATACGTGCAAGAGTAGTAGCCAAGCTAATGTTTTCTTCACCACCACGTACTACTTGACTATCTAACACTATATTTGGAGTAGAACTTTCTGGTAACTCCTGCATAGAACGACATCTCAATCTTCTTTCACTTCCACGACTTTGCTGACTTCCAGTTGGACTCATTCCTCTACCACTGGTACTCATTCCTCTAACAGCTCTACCACTGGGACTCATTCCTCTAATATTGGGACTCATTCCCCTACTACTACCTGAACCATCATTACCCTCAAATCCTTGACTCATGTAAAACATCATGCTGTCCCTCAGTTTTTGCAACTCATCCAAGTGCAATTTTTGAAATCCCTGAAGTAGAAAATGAAAATCGTTCAACTGGCTCTGATACTGCAACTCTGTAGTGATAGACGCATTTATGTGTCTATTTTCATCTCTATTGTGTATATTGTTAGTACCCATTTTTGTACTTATTATGGTGTTTTATGTGTTTGTAGGTATTTTTGGGTAATAAACATTTCTGGAAAAATCGGCTCGAAAAGTTGTCTAAAGGCACCCAAGGGACATTTGTTATTCGGACTCCAGCAGCGGATAAGGGGCACCCCCTTCTCCTTCACGTTCAAAAACAAAAAAAAAGGCGGGAAAATGATGTTTATCCCTGGCAGATTTTCAATCAGATTGTTGGAGTCATTTCAGAGAGACTAAAGGGATGGAATTGATTGGGATCATTCCTAGGACACATAGAAACGTGGTATGGTCTTTGGTTTCGACCAGAATTGGCTAGAATTCAAGTGTAGAGCAAAACATGAGTGATATTCCCGTAAGATATTTTCAGAATTTTTGGTAATTTTGGGAAGTTTTCTTGTGGCTTCTGCGTGCCTAACTTATTCTGGGACGTGAAGGAATGTTCCTGGTGTGTGCAGCACGAGATTAGACGCGTAATTAATCTAAAAATGGAAATTATTCTTTTCCATGCATGGGAGTAAATGAGAATTATTTTGTGTAATTGACGCGTGATTTTTAGGATTTTGGTGTATAAATAGAGTCACAAGGTTCCATAGAAGGGTTGTCGAGAGTTTGGGGTCGAGAGTAGAGCTCAGGAGGCGTGAATCAAGAGTTTTCAGAACTCTATTGTTGCTGCTGCTGCTGCTGGTGAAGAACAGGGAAACAGCGACGGTTTCTTCAACTGGTTGTAACAGTTTCTTCAACTGGTTTGCAACATTTATCTTCGTTGTAAAAGTTTTTTCAACTGGTTTGCAACATTTATATTCATTGTAACAGTTTCTTCAACCTCTTCTGCAACATTTATTTTCAGATTTGTAACGATTATCTTCATCATAACAGTTGAGAGTTGAAACAGTCGGTCTGTAACGCACCTGTGCTGTTGCAGATTTCCTGTTTCATTATTTTCTCTTCTTGTAAACACTTTTTGAGCCATGAATACATATTTTGAGTGTGTTTTCGACATGATGAGTTAAACCCCAACACTGGGACGACGGAGGAGGCCGAATTTCATACATGGGTAAATTTATTTTATGACTTTTGCATTAATATTAATTGAAATATGATTTTGATTAATTAGTTATTATTTTATTAGATGGGTCATGCTTGCTTAGATGTTTGATGTCCCATGCTTACGATTTATAACTAATATTTTTAGAATCTACCTTGGCAAAAATAAGAGTCCATGTTTACATTTCTTGAGCTAAAATTGTTGAGAATAAATAATTGAACCTTATGTTATGAAAATTGGCCGAATCCTTAGTTCCAGTACCTCTTGCACCATTTGTAATATTATTGTATATTTTTATTAAATTTAAAAACTCGAATCTTCACAAGTCTCAACGAACCTTTTACTACAACAAACTTCAAAATCTCATCAATTTTTGAAGAAAAAAAAAAAGAAAAAAACATGGACTCTTATTTTTGCCAAGGTAGATACTAAAAACATTAGTTATAAATCGTAAGCATGGGACATCAAACATCTAAGCAAGCATGACCCATCTAATAAAATAATAACTAATTAATCAAAATCATATTTCAATTAATATTAATGCAAAAGTCATAAAATAAATTTACCCATGTATGAAATTCGGCCTCCTCCGTCGTCCCAGTGTTGGGGTTTAACTCATCATGTCGAAAACACACTCAAAATATGTATTCATGGCTCAAAAAGTGTTTACAAGAAGAGAAAATAATGAAACAGGAAATCTGCAACAGCACAGGTGCGTTACAGACCGACTGTTTCAACTCTCAACTGTTATGATGAAGATAATCGTTACAAATCTGAAAATAAATGTTGCAGAAGAGGTTGAAGAAACTGTTACAATGAATATAAATGTTGCAAACCAGTTGAAGAAACTTTTACAACGAAGATAAATGTTGCAAACCAGTTGAAGAAACTGTTACAACCAGTTGAAGAAACCGTTGATGTTTCCCTGTTCTTCACGAGCAGCAGCAGCAGCAACAACAGAGTTCTGAAAACTCTTGATTCACGCCTCCTGAGCTCTCCTCTCGACCCCAAACTCTCGACAACCCTTCTATGGAACCTTGTGACTCTATTTATACACCAAAATCCTAAAAATCACGCGTCAATTACACAAAATAATTCTCATTTACTCCCATGCATGGAAAAGAATAATTTCCATTTTTAGATTAATTACGCGTCTAATCTCGTGCTGCACACACCAGGAACATTCCTTCACGTCCCAGAATAAGTTAGGCACGCAGAAGCCACAAGAAAACTTCCCAAAATTACCAAAAATTCTGAAAATATCTTACGGGAATATCACTCATGTTTTGCTCTACCCTTGAATTCTAGCCAATTCTGGTCGAAACCAAAGACCATACCACGTTTCTATGGGTCCTAGGAATAATCCCAATCAATTCCATCCCTTTAGTCTCTCTGAAATGACTCCAACAATCTGATTGAAAATCTGCCAGGGATAAACATCATTTTCCCGCCTTTTTTTTGTTTTTGAACGTGAAGGAGAAGGGGGTGCCCCTTATCCGCTGCTGGAGTCCGAATAACAAATGTCCCTTGGGTGCCTTTAGACAACTTTTCGAGCCGATTTTTCCAGAAATGTTTATTACCCAAAAATACCTACAAACACATAAAACACCATAATAAGTACAAAAATGGTTACTAACAATATACACAATAGAAATGAAAATAGACACATAAATGCGTCTATCAAATACCCCCAAACTTATTATTTGCTAGTCCCGAGCAAATCAAAACTACAAAATAAAATCCTAACTCACTGTCGCAGGCATCGTCGATTGCACTTAGCATGTTCAACAAGCCTTTAAACCCCTAGGTGGCCCTAGTGGCCGAGTTATAGTCTCGGGAGGGTTTACCAGAGGTGTACCCACAAAACCTTTACTCCAGACCCTAGCTATCTACGCAGAACCTTGGAATGCACTAAAGAACCTCCTTGGTTGGCATACTTATTGATTACGGGAGGAAGTACCCTGATGCGAAATTCCAATTGATGTATACAAGTTTGCACTCAAGCATACTAAAATTCATATATAAGTGACAGAGCTCTACTCAGATAGTTTCACTATGGACATCAATATCCGGAGTCAACAAATCACATGGATAGATTAAGAGATGGATATAGAAAAACATAGATGGTTTTGATGTTGACTAGGTGAACGGTGTTTCTTATATCTGTCTGAAGGCCTCTGCTAAGATGAACCTATCCTAATGGACTAAGATACTGGTCTGACTAATATCAACACAACTGGTATATACAAGGGTACCAGTGGTCAATAGTCCTAATTCTAGATCAACTCGTCTGGCATATACAAGGGAACCAACGGTCGATTTATTGAACACACATTATTTATTTATTTAGAACTAACAACATGATTAGATCTTGTGGATCCAAGCGCATGCTTCTTGTCAGCAGATTACATGGTAATTCCCGTGGATCCTGCATTCCACGCTTGTTTAGGCAACGGAGACAGGGAGAACACACACATATTGATATCCAAGTGTTAAAATTTATTCCAATTGGTCTGATTGGTCTGGTCTTTTTTTTTTTTTTAGTATCTCAATCACTCTATTACACCCTAGCAGTGGTAACAACTTGAATCGTGAGCCCCACCTAATCACTTAGAGAAACATATTTTAAAAAGAAAATAAAAACAGAAGTGAAAAGGACTCAACGAGATATGGCGAAACTATCATGTTATTTCTAACACCTGAGCTCTGTGCTTTTACGAATAGACTCTTATAGATGTTTCCATCTACTCAGATTGGTTCCTCAACTCCTAAAACCAAAATGCTTCCATCCACTTAGATTGGTTAGTGCCATCCTTAATAGGCATAAATTTCTAGGCTCTGGAGTTTATTTATTGCAACTAAAAAGTTTTTCCCATGTAGCATTGATCCCCAAGTATGGATAAGTATGATCAAGTGCACTTGAAGCAATTGGATAAGTAACAACCTCTCCAGATATGCTGGATATAGTCTGTACATCCCAAGAAAATGGTGGCATGGTTGACGATGAACTTTGAGAAGGATATGCAAATGCGTCACCCGTCTCTGGTGGAGGTTGGGAAGGAAGAAATTCATCGACAAGTGGCATCCTACCTAAAGCTGGGAAATCCATCTGACCCAAACTTTGCGGTTGCATAGCAATATTGGGCTTGAAAATAGTGTTATACCAAGATAGTTAGTCATTTATGTCCATTGGCTCTTGGATCAAGTCATCAGCTTCTTGCCAATGATGACCTTCCCTTATCAATTTGAAGTAATCGTCTCTTGAAACCTTTGAACTGGGTTAAGGGTTGACGGTTATCACTGATCTTCTTTGCAACTGAAGAAGTTGTCTTTCACCATAATACCAAACACCCTTTTCAGAAATAGGGCTGTATAACACCATCCTTGTAAGGCTTAGCTGTACCATTCTCTGAGCTTGTTCTTCTTCGAACTCAGGTGTTGCTTCATACGGCTGGGATATAAGGTTAAGTCTTGTTCTACGCAACTGCTGAATCTTATGAAAAATAGCAGTATGTTGACCATCTTCAATCTGTATAGGTTCCCAATTCTCGGAATCGTACTTCCGTATGATCGGAAATACATTGGTATGATTCTTAAGAGAAGGTTCTGAAACACAGAAATATGTATACCACCAATACTGAAAATAATAACATTATTGGTTACTAAATTTTCCATATGAAAATGAAAAACAAATACATAGTGTGAAAAATATTAGTTCTTACCTCCAGAACTCCCCAAAAAGCATTAAAACTATCTTTGACACAGCAATCACCGAGGGCCATGTAAATCTCTAATAAAATCGGAGACCCCCAATCATATGTTGGTGCTTGCTCTAAATCTTCTAATGCTTCGAGAAACCCAATTAACACCACTGAGCTAGCATTTTGAAATAGATATTGGCCTAGTGTCCACAATACAAACAGACGTTCGATCTCCTCATAATGGTCGGGGAACAAATATTCATTACCAGCTACCCTGTTTTCATTCATTTTCCTAGCATAACGTATAAAAAATGCTTTCAACCCAGCCACTTTTAACCCTTGCGCTTTTAATTGTCTATATGAAACATTTCCTTCTACATCACTTGAATATAAGGGAAGTCTTTGTTTCCATTTATCTTCTGATAACCAATTTGGTTTGTTAAATGGAAGTAAGTTTCCAGCACATGGAATTCCCGTTAACATATACAAATCAATTAGAATTTTTTGATTTTTATAAAACAAAACACATAACCTAAAAATTAAATTACTAGAAAAAACTGACTTACCGCATTCAAAGTCCTTGAAAAAGAATGTGTTTGTAATCTTCCACCATCGTTCTAATATAACTTGAACTCCTTGAGTCCTTTGGTTTCTAGGTTGTATATGATATAGATGTCGCCAAGGATATCTTCAAACTCTTTCTTGAACAACAGGGGGAAGTAATTGAAAAATCGTACGTAACTCAGTCCATCCACCTCTTAGATTTACCGAATTAACTCGTTCCTCATGGTTAGATAGGTGATTAGAGAACATACCTTCACCAGCTACTTGTCTGACATTACTAAACTCATAATTTGTATCCACAACAAAACTTATTCCACTAGATGGGGGTACTAGTACATCCTTTGGCTTTTCTATTTCTTTTTCTTCTCTCCATATTTGTTTAAGAAAATCAAAAGATAATTGTTTAAGTTTAAGAACATAAGTTTAAGAAAATCAAAAGATTTGAGAAGAAGAATTGAGAAGAGAAGAGAACAAGGTGCGGTATTTATAGGCGTCAGAAAGTCGAACGTTGGCGATATTGATTATAACGCCAGCGTTGGAGTCAAATCGAGCGTTATTGACAATACAGCCAGCGATAAAGTCTTTATCGCTGGCGATATTGTCAATAACGCTCGCTAGAAACTCGGTCGGTCCGTGGTTTTCCCATAATGGCAAAAATGGTTTGCCATGCCACCTGGTATGCCAAACAACTTTTTTTTGGCATGTGCATATGAATAGGCCTTAATGAGGAATAATGCGTTTAGTATAAAGTGTTTTGTAGATGAGGTAGATCCCTGGACATAGTTAAATCGACTTTATCATATTTTTCGCACTATTTTTTCCCATAACTACCAATGGGATATATAATTCCATACAAGACACATAACTTTTTGATCGTCTAAGATGGTATTTGGTAACTTCCTATTGATGGTAGATTTTTGTTAGAAGGAGAAAATAATAAAATCGTCTATATCTAGCGGTAGAAACATCATAACTTTATATATTTGTGACCGACATTAGAAATATGAAATTCATACTTTGTATTGCGCAAGAGAATTTAAATGAAACTCTTGTTTCAGGCATCTGATACTGATCATGTAGCATCTTCAAAGCATAAATATATACATGTAATATTAGAGCCTCGCTCGGCTAAGCTTTCAATATATTGTGTATTTTTACCATTTATATTGTATGATTCAGTATCCATTTTTTGTATACAAAACTCATTTTGTTAAGGCTTCAAAACACTAACGGTGCTTGTTCCAACACTTCCCAGATATTTTCTAATTATAAGAATATATATTCAGAACTGTATGGTACTACCATCCTATACCTTGTTCTTGAATCAATATAATGCTCCTAGATAGATTGTCTACTAGTATACCAAACACTTGTTTTCCTGAGTATAATTGTTTAACTAGTCGTCACGGTTTCTAATGCCGACTATTGGTTGTTCGTCACATCGATGCAATTTCAACCATGACGACCATCAACCGTAAAAATAAAATAAAAAATAAAAATAAAGGTAGTTTCTTGCATCTCAATTTGCTTTCTAGTTGGCATGCTATTTTTTTTTGCGAGCACGACAACTTTTCATGCCTGAAAATCCTGAAAGTGTTAATTCCTTTTGTAATTTGAAGAATTAAACCAACAAAACCCTGTTCAATTCCATCTTGAGAAGTGTTTGACTAGAGTAATTCATTTTCATTACAAAATTCTCAAAAACCAAAAAAATTCCAAATTTTCTTTTTAGCAAGATTCATAAGTTAAATCTAACAAAAATAACAATAAAAAAATTTACTTAGCAAATTTAATCCAATATTATTAACTTAACTAATTTAATAGATTAGTGCTAATTAATCAGGGGGGAAATTTGGCATTACCTATGTGGATAAGGGGCTTTGAATTTTACTTTCAAATGACACTATCTTGTCTTATTACTTATACTCCAATTAGTTTCGGTATACCCCAATCTCGCGAGTATTATTATTTTTTTACTATTATAATATTATTTTTTTACAAAAAAAATGACTTTCATTAGAGACAAATAACAGGTTTTACAAGAAATCTGTTGGTAGCCTAGCAACAAGCTGTGTTCCAACACCTTTCTGAATAGCAATCCCTACTATATGAAAGAGAGAACTGCTAACTTTATTGTTAGAATCATGGCTAGTTATAGTTCTTCAAACGCTTCAAAAACACAATTGAATCTTCCCCAAATTCACATAAGTTGAGAAAGCCAGTATACCAAAATCGTATCCATGGGTTGAACACTTTGCCAAATATTTGTTTCGCTTATGAGTGACAACACTTGAATTGGCATGACCAGACGTAAGACTACAACTTGTGCTTCTTGTGAAAGGTGAAACACCTGTGACGTCGAAACACACATCTTGCCCATTCTCCCAATTGCAAAATAGGATATTTGTAGGTCTTAACGCATTTTCATTATCGATAGGAAGACCAAGGGAGCTTCTTTTCTTGCAGATACACCTCCTTTATAACAAATATTCGCAAATATATCTCTTACTAGGTCGTGACGAAATTTGAGGCCAACATTACAGGCATTGGTTTAATTCTTCGAGATGACGCATGGAGCTTTCAAAGTAATAACTGAATGGGCAAGCTCCGTTGAACAAGCTGAGTCTTTTTTCTCTGCTTGAGGATCATATATGGTTAAAGAATTTCCAGCTAAAGTTTAATTCCCAAGTCCTAACCGAGGGGGATTGTGAAAATGTAATAGACACAATTTTTTATATTATGTATGTGGTTAGTCGGGATGTCAAGTTGAGATGAAACTCGACAATCCTACAAAAAATTAGCACAATCCAAGATGTATAACCCTACTATCTACGACTTTGTAAACCTACCATTGAAAATTAAAATCGGGAGATGGTGAGGTGTGGTATCTCGAATTGTGCTCATTATTATTAACAGGAATCTAGATCTAAGGAAAAGGAACGTACCATCGAAATATTAGCTTAAAATTTATTGTTGTTTGGACCCTAAAGAAAGATTGGTGCAAATCTTGTAAGAAAAGTGTCCATATAAGATTATCCTTTGGATCCTCCTTATTTTATAATTGACAAAAATTACACTTAAATCTTTTACCAATCAAATTTTTATTCTCCATATATCATCTTCTATAAAGATTATTATTCTCAAATTCAAATTATATTTCGTATACCATTTTGATGAATTTTTTTTTATTTACTTTTAGTTTGATTTTTTAGCTTGAAGGTTATTCAAAATAATACCTCTTAACAACAATTATTATTATTTTTAGTAAATTTAATATACTTAAGGAAAAATAATATAATATTATAAGCTAAGCTAAATATATATAGTATTTAATATATAAATTTTATTATTATGTTGAAACTCTTTGAACTAAAATAAAACTATTCTCAGAGATGTTTGTTTTTGTCATTTGCTATAATAATAGTAGTAGAACCCTGATATTTTTCCAATTCGATTATTTTTTTAATCAGCTTTAGCTTTTACAAATATATATTACCAAACATTCAAACGCTTTTTTTTTTGAATAACACAGTACAGAAAAGCACATCAAAGAAGCGTTTTTATAAAAGCACGATAATACCAATCTAAGCCTAAAAACCGATAAGTTAAATTAAAATTAATTGGTGATCATCACGTTTTCTTTGGCTAAACAAAGCCCGGGTGATCATTTAATATAATTACCGTTTTTTAAGTAAAATTTTATTTTTTATTACCAGATTACTAATTATTTCTTAATTTCAGCTATTTTATATATATATATTATTAACTTCAAATATATATTTCCACACATTTTTTATTTTTTTTTGCAAATTGATTCTGTCACATTGCTCAACCGCTTATTCCAATCCGTATCACAATGCTCAGCCGCTTCAACAACTTGTTCGAAAGCATTCCAAGTACCCAACTACTCTTTCCTCGGCATAATAAGTCCTTTCTCAATCCGTATCACAATGCTCAGCCGCTTATTCCAATTCATCTGCATGTTTCTCTTCTGATAAAAAAAAGAAATAGTCCAAGCTTATATTTGGCTTATACTCATAGATCAATATCTTTTCTTCTCCTTGAATACAACAACCTAAAAGATTAACAATATTCTGGTGTTAAAGTTTTGTAATCAATATTACCTCACTTTTGAACTCGACGTTGCCTTGTCCAGAATCCTTGGAGAGCCTCTTCACAACTATCTTTTGTTCTTATGATACCTTATATCTTTATATACACGACCATAACCACCTTCTCCAATCTTGTTTGTGTGAGATAAGGGGTTTGTAGCAAATTCTATAGGAATTGAATCAAACAAAGGTGAATCCAACCTTCGTTCTGTCTTTCATCATCATTAGGTCTACGTCAATTCTCTTAGGATTCCAAACGATTAAGAAGATACCAAAGAGAAAAAAATAGCATAACAGAACCAATTGAGGAAAGGAAATTTATCAGCACTCAACGTTTCTCCTTCATGGCTTTATTGATTGGTTCTCCTTCGGATGACGCTAACCGTAGAAATAGGAGTTGGCAACTAGAGGCCTCACTAAAATGTCTAAAATCAAAATGATCATCGAACCAGAATATACAACCAATTCCACCTTCACGAACATCTGAATTAGCGTAATCTGTACAAGAACGATTCCTCATACACTTGAAATTACATTCTTCAAAGCTCATACTCTTTAACATCATAAATTTTATCATAATGGGCAATAAACTCCCTCAATCGATACAAATATACTACTCTCACATTCTAGACTTGTAATACCACCATCCGTCCAGCTGTTGATGTTCCATTGTTGTTGTGATCTGGGTATGAAACCCCGAGAACACTCACATGGTGGAGAAATAGAAATGTTACAAATACTTTTAACACAACCATGATTATAATTGTCACGCTGGTCTCTTGGGAGCACAAACATATATCACTCCACTTTATGCTTTTCTTATCCTGTATAAACCGTTCAAGTTTTTTCACTTTATTTATTGACTCCGTAATAATAATAACAGAGTCCCTTGTTTAAGGTATCGTATACTTTTTCGTAGTTTACGACAATTGTGTAACTGATTTATTTTATTTTTAGATCTTAATTTATTTATTTATTCGAAAAAAAAGGTTATATTGAAGAAAAAAAAAGGTTGAGCCAAATTACAAAAGTTATAGAGCCACAGTCTGAACACCCCGAGATTGCCCAAAATAAATCCAAGACTGCAAGAGTCTGCACAAGATACAGTCCCAAAAAAAACTGCAAAAACTACAATTAGGTTCTTAAAAAAACTACAATTCAGTTCTTAAAAAAAAAACTGCAAAAATTTAGATCTTAAATTTTGAATACCACTGAATTGAACTCCGCCCCATAACGGAGCTTTATCACTGATTCATCATGTTAAACAAATTGAGGTAATCCAGCAAGATCAACACCATATGAATAATCCCCAATAGAAGGTCATTGTCGTTCTTCCATGATGTCAAATAACGATTTATGCCCAATGTTGGGTCCCATCCAAGTTTCATGCCAGGTAACCGAGTATTTGTAGGATAATCTAAACTTTACCATATGTAACTTGTTGAATCATCCTTCAGCACAAGATTTCCATACTCCGAAAGTTTGAACAACGGGGATCACTACCGACCTTGATAAATTAGATGACTAGATAACAATTTTTGAACCATTGAGAAGGATAACATCTCCATCATTTTCTATAGTAAAACACCCAATTAGATCTATTAATGGATGATTTCTGTTTGCAACCTATGGCTACACTAAGTATTATATTCTTATACCATATTCCTAAGCACAAATTATTGGTATTGGTCAGAAAAAGAAAATAAATAATATTGTGAGTACTTCTGGCCCGTCTTATTAACAGTCCGGCAAAAAACTAAATTTCCAATGCGCGGGAGCAAACAAGAACTGCAGTAGGAATGATTATAATGGAGCAAAAATTAAAACATTCAGCTCATTTATATTTTTTCTATATCTTATCTTAAAAATTCAAGTGACCACTTTAACCTCAAGTAACTGCACAGTGCACACAAAATAGTAATTCAGTTGATACCATAAACGCATTCCTAAAGTCATAGATAGACTTCAAAAAAGGCTGCCCTTTGACAATTCCATTAAGAACTAGAATGTGAATTCATTATCTACAAACTAAAACAAACACAGGTAACTGACTTTTCATAACATTCCTGAAAGTAAATTGTCATAGCATTCGTAGGAAACTAACTTTTCGCTATTCTTATCTCAAACAGACAAATGGATCCCAGAAACTAGATGGATCATGAATGCCAAATAGCCCAAGTATTAAATACAAATGCAGTAAACATTAGTTCAAATAGCATCAACTCGGTCTTTGGTTGTTGATAACTTCCAATACTTCATCATTCCCATTAATTCTCAACATCCCCTGATGTTGCCGAGTTAACTTCACAGAGGTTGATTCCTGCAGTTGAAACCAAAAACTGGTGAGATTTGTACGGAATGTAATAACATTTGAATATGAAAAGAGTATGCTTTTATTTCAACTTACCAAGACTCCAACTGATGTTGATGCTTCACCAATGAGATCCCTTGGGGTGTTTACAGTTCTTGCAGTAGAAGAGTGGGTGCTGAGAATGCTGTCAGCAGCAGTGGGGTGGCGGTAACAGAAACGTCCTCATGAATTGGAGCATCAACGTTGTTCTCAGCATGAACATGAATATGATCCTCAACAGGACCAGGAATGGCATCACTCAGAAATGCCAAATTAGAAAGTCTAAAAGAAAGAACAACAATGCAGAAATAAATTATTAATATATCGAAACATACTAATTTCAATTTCAAAAATAAATGTGGATATCATTTTCGTATAATAACAAATATCTAATTTTTTTATTTTCTAGTTATATATTTCATATTATATGTTAAAAATTCATACAATAAGAATAACAACATAACAAAATCACTCTGAAATTTCTCGAGGGACTATAAAAAATTATAGATGAAGTCCATGTTATACAATTGTGAACAAGAAACAAACAACTTTGAATTCCTATTCTAATAAGACACCATAATGTAGTGTTATTATACTGATTATTAATTTATAGATTAGTTGGGCCCTATTGGATTTTTTTTATTTTTTTTATTATCTTATGAATTTAGCGGGGTTATTAATTTAGCACACTGGCCCAAGTTGGGACTGGAAAAAAACTATTATTTTAGCGAAGTTATTAATTTATCGTGGATTAATTTAATGAAGTTTTACTTTTTTTTTGGTCAATCAACAAATCTCAATTCATTCAAATCAAAATAGTGATTACATGTTCGCTTACAAGATAAATAAAAACATAAAAATACTTAAAAAAACATCAAGATAATCAAAACCCTAATACAAATAAGGATGAAGAGAAAGAGAAATAAACCGCAGAGATACCCAATTTTTGATTATGTATAAGGAAGAGATGATGGTATATTCCGGAAATAATTCCGACCATTTGATTTGATTGTATTCTTCCTTGAAAAGAGATGCTCCTGGAAGGAAGGGGTATTTTGCCCATAAACTTGCAGATCGAATCGTCGATATTTTTGAATCAAGAGTTGCAATCCACAAACCAGCCATCAAAGATCGAAGAACTCGCCCCCCAACGACGAAGAAAAATCCCCCCAAAACGGCGAAGAAACATGTCAAAAGACACAAAAAATGATGTAGAAACATCTTATTCAATAAACTATTACCTAAAACTAGAAAAGAAATAGAAATTCTTGCTCAGATCCGGTCCAAAAGGACCAAATCTGAGCAAGAAAGATGAATGGACTCTAAGGTTTTTTAAGAAGGTAAGAGGAAAGAAAGAAGAAAGAGAAAAAGAGAAGAAAAAAATCAAGCCTTAATGAAGTTTTACTGTATATAGAGATACTATTTAAGATTTTGGATTGGGTTTACATTAAAAATAAATTTTTATTATTATAAAAAACTAAGGGTATATTTGATATAGTTTAACAAGAAAGTGTGTCTATAAACAGAGCAGCCAGATAAAAGAAGACAAACCAAAATAGAATAGAAGATAGATAAAAAAAAGAAAAGAAAAAAAAGACTGAGGGAGTATGTTATTAACTTCAAAGACGTATCTCTGCATATTTTTATTTTATTTTGCAAATTGATTTTGTCTTTCAAAAGTTTAAAATCTTACTAGATAGTCCACAACTTATTCATATGCACTCCAAGTACCTAATTACTCTTTGCAAAAATCTTTTGTAGAAAAAGGAGAAGGAGGAGGATGATTAATACTGAACGAACCAGGAGAACTACTACATATGACGGAGTGCATTAAGTATCTTATAAGATACTAAATCATGAAGGCTGACTATTACATGAATTGCAGAAATTAGGAAACAAATATGGTTATCATATGAAAATTTGCCATATTCTCATGAATTACAAGTAATTCATTGGTTAGATATAATGCACAGAAGTGGATAGGTGTTGGGACAATCTTAAACAAGGATATCTATAAGCTTACGACCAGTTGTAAAGACCACAAAACCTTCTGAAAAGTAACAAAAGTTTAATGGTAGGGGAAGTAAATAGATGAGAGTTGATTAAATGATTTATCAACCATTCAAATCACAAAGACTTCGTATGAAAGTATTGTTTGACTATGAACAACTTGTCATGGGCTGTAACAATTTAAAAGAAGGAATGATTTCTTTTAATTAGTATGTTTTTCCTTGTTGTGGGGTTGCTTAATCTATGATTCCAATGATTTTTCTCATGTTTCACTTGTCTTGGTCTATCCATCTTATTTTCTTGGAATTCACTTGTTATATATATATGCAGGAAACGTCTCTTTCCTTCCCTTCAAGCAAAAAGATAATACTAAATCGTAAAAACAAACAATGATCTACAATGATAACACATAAATCTAATACTTTGATATTAGAGAAAAAATGCTGCTCAAAATTGTTATTCGACTATTTTGATCGATTTTCTTCTTGAAAAAAGAGATGCTCCTATAACGCAGGTGTTTTGGCAAAAAAATCTTCATGTGTACCGAATAACCCTTAAGACTTAGACATATTTTTATGATGAATAAGAACTTGATCTTGCTCATGCTGAATCTCTAATATACTTGTTTCCAAGATAACCAATCACAAACAAATCGTTAGAAAGAAACACTATAAAAGTCAGATAAAATCGCCTAATCATGAAGATAAAAATAACTCTAATAACAAAAAAATTATTGAAGAAACAACGAAAACGACTTCTAAATCAAAATCTTCTGGATCAAAGGAGGAAGAGGTTGATGGATTTTTCACTGATTTTTGAGAAGGGGGCATGCATTCCCCTAATTGAAACGATACAAACTATACAAACGTAAATAAAAAAGAAGTATCTTTCTGAGCAATCGTAACGATCAATTCTACATTATTGTTAAAGGTGGATACCAACATACATTCCCCAATAGTTAGGATCATTTTGTTTTATTTGGATTGGCACCCTTTTTTTTTCAGATGTAAAGAGAAAAATAGCATCTTTTTGAGCAACCCCAACGACCCATTCTACATGATTGCTGAAGATGAATCTAGAAATCCAACAAATAGGTTTATTTTGTTTTATATAATCCGCCTTTTCTTTTTGGAAAGCGCCACACTCTTAATCACCGAATCTTATTTCTAAATTTTCAACATAATAAATTTTTGTGGTCATCATTGGCGAATAAGACAATTGATCAGTGCTTGGTACTCAATTTTTGGGATTCAAAAACCAATACGACTGTTATTGTATCATCTTGCTCGTTTTGTAAGTAGAGGAACTGGATCACAGCCGGTTGGTCAAAACGGTTATATCTGGATTTGAAAATGCACGCAGTTGTCATGCAAGCAAGCTTGAACCAGGGACAAAACCACGAAGGCTATAAAAAATTATGACCTGGGAAATGAGTATGGACCAAGCCCAAAAATGTATTTTTTTTTCTTTATGAGGAATGGATCAGGGGCTACACGGGCTAAAGTCTAGGTTAGCCCTCTTATAGGTCCGTCCTGGCTTGAATGTAATACAGATTAGCCGATATTGTTGTAGTATACTAGTGAAGTCTGAAAAGACGAGGGTACCCAAATACACCATAATCTTTTATTTATCCACCTATAAGTCCTCTTACCGAAAGTGATTGTCTATGGACAAAGTCGAGACAATACGACAAATCGGTATTCACACATTGTGTGATTGTCCATGGATACGAGATCGATACAATACGAAAACCAAAGTGTGATTACTTGATAATAGGTTTGGACTTAACCAAACTCTATATGATGACTATCAAGTAAAGCGGAGTTAATGTTTGTGTATTTTACTTCTAATTATAATAAACAATTATAATTGCGGAAATAGAAAAGTAAAAGACACAACAAGATTTTGTTAACGAGGTAACTGCAAATGCATAAAAACCCCGGGAACTAGTCCAGAATTTAATACTCTCAGAATTAAGCCGCTATACAAAATCTACACCAACTTCGTATAGTTGAGACCAAGCAACTACCCCTAGTTCACTTAGTTTCCTCAGTATCCCTGCGCTTCCGACTTCGATGAGTGCACGCACCGGAATAATTCCTTTGGATCGTATTCCAAACAGTAAAGGAACAACAAATCTGTTTGGTAACAACTCTATTGATTCTTTAAGATAAGATATCTCAAGTCATATGCAAAGGCTCTTCCGTTTAAGCTAATAAACTCCTTTGCCTGGTTAGATCAATCTATCCAATAACTACAAAAGTAGTCAAGTTTAGATTCGCACTCAATCCAAATAAATCTCAAAGAGATATATTTTGAATGTCAATCTCACGCAACTATCAATCGAATAAAATATGATTCTAGTTGGATCCCAGCCGATCAAGGTTTGTGCAACACAAATATATGAGAAACCAATAAGAAATCTTCTTTGTCTTCAAATCTTCTTTAATCTTTAATTAAAACCTGCACAACACCACTTGAATCTCTTGTGATCAATCACGCACATAATGGAGTCTGTTAACAATGGATTATCACAAGATGTCTTTAGATCTACAAATAGTTCTAAAGGTCCCGTCGATACTTCGATCTAGTTTGAGTGAATCTTATATCATAAGATAAGATTCTCAAGAATAAACTAACTAGGTGCAATCAAAGTTTCAACAACCGTTAGTCAATCAAATTAATCGAAAACTAATAACACTGCAATTATCTAGTTTTCCACCAACGATACTCGTAGAGCTTCTTGATCCATATAAGTCTTTAAACGAGCGGTTGTAAGAGATTTCTCCTAATTAGGGTACTTTTCTCTCCGAATAGCATGCTCCACTAGAAAAAACAAAAAGATGAAGTTTGTGTGGCTCTTAGAATAGTTTGCTAGAAATGAAAACTTAGGTATTTATAGACCAAGGAAGTTTGGACACCAAGGAATTTCCAAAATCGAAAATATTCTCAAGATATGCAATGAATAGAAAAATTCGGTTTTCATAATTCTAGTAAATGCTTGTCCAATATTTTCCGAAATCTCTCAATAGAAAATCTCAAATTAGTAAATGCACATTACTAATTTTTATTCTCTAGAGATATGCATTTAATTGCTGGTAATTAAAAGCATATATAACTAAAAACCTTAATTAAAAGATTCTTAATTTATTTCGGTATAGGATCTCCTTGAGTACGAAGGAATATCTTTGAACAATAAATGATAAGAGTTACTGTCCGTGTTCAAAGTATGTTGACATCTTTTCTATGTAAATCATCATTCATATTTACATTCTTGGAAATGGTTTTACCACACTTCCAAACAAGTTTAGAATTGTTTCACCTATATTCCAAGACTACTATGTGATTGATCAAATATCAAATCACATCCATGGGTTCAATCGGTTCTACCAATCACTAGGATCGATTATACCCTAATATGGAAACACTTATGATCGGTCACACAAGTTACCAGGACCGGTTACATCAATTACCAGGATCGGTTACATCAATTAATTACCAGGACCGGTTACCATATACTCATGGTATTGCTTATGATCGGTCACACCAGTCACTAGGATAGGTTACACCAATTACCAGGATCGGTTACACCAATTACAAGGATCGATTACACAACTCTCTGTGATCGGTCACACCAATTACTAGGATCGGTCACACCAATTACAAATATCGATCATACCATCTCAGGTGATTACTTAGGATCGGTTACGCTAATTAATCAAAACTAGTCATACCAAATCATAAGTCAGGCATTGTGATTAGTTGTACCAAGATACATAACAAATTTATGATCGGTTCTACCATCTCACACATACTGGTAATCCAAAGATTTGCAATGGATAGCCGTACCAATAAGCCTATCGATTTTCCTTTTGATTCATAAAACAAGTTCATGAATGTACTTCCTTTAAACAAATATAAAACATTGTTTCCTAGGATGAAATCTTCACCATTACTCATTCACATAATCATAACAACATTCATAAGATTATGTCGATATCATATTTACGAAGTTCAAAAGATAAGCGTTATACTTCGTAGTCTAATTCCCTAATACTATGATCATGTGATCATGTCTCACTACTAGAGTAATATATCCAATACACAACTTCGCAGTTATGTTTTCAATATCGCACGACTTGAAAGATACGTTAGGAATAAAACAGTTCAATTTAATATTACTAACCTCAAGAGGAAGGATGATGTCGTCGTTGTAGCTCGTTTCTTCTTCATGTTCTTCAGGTCTTCGAGTAATACTTGTCTGTCTCTGCATTCCTAGACTTTCTAGTCTACCTAAATGAAGTTGTCTCTAGTACATAATCAAGCGACTCTTAAATGAGTTTTGACACACTAAAATATGACAAATAAACTTGACATACCAACGCTTGATGTTTTCAACCGAGCTATGCTCTAACAATCTCCCCCTTTGTCAATTTTAGTGACAAAATTCTTAATACATATGGATAAACAAATTTTAGTTGAGACCAAGCAACTATACCTAATTCACTTAGTTTCTTCAGTATCCCTGCGCTTCCGACATTCGATAAGTGCACGCACTGGAAAAATTCCTTTGGATCGTATTCCAAACAGTAAAGGAACAACAAATCTGTTTGGTAACAACTCTCTTGATTCTTTCAGATGAAGATATCTTAGGTCATAAGCAAAAGCTCTTCCGTTTAAACTAATAAACTCTTTTGCCCGGTTAGATCAATTTATCCAACAACTACCGAAGTAGCAGAGTTTTGATTTGCAATCAATCAATATATAATCCAACAAGAAACTATAAAGTGATGCCGATCTCACGCAACTAATCAATCGAATAAATCCGAATCTAGTTGGATCCCAGCCGATCAAGGTTTGTGCTACACAAAGATATGAGAAACCAATAAGAAATCTTCTTTGTCTTCAAATCTTCTTTAATCTTCAATTAAACCTGCACAACACCACTTGAATCTCCTGTGATCAATCACGCACAGAACGGAGTCTGTTAACAATAGATTATCACAAGATGTCTTTAGATCTACAAACAGTTCTAAAGATCCCGTCGACACTTCGATCTAGTTTGAGTGAATCTTATATCAGAATCTCAAGAATAAACAAACTAGGTGCAATCAAAGTTCAACAACCGTTAGTCAATCAAATCAATCGAAAACTAATAAACTGCAATTATCTAGTTTCCCACCAACAGTACTCGTAGAGCTTCTTGATCCCACAGAAGTCTTTAAACGAGCGGTCGTAAGAGATTTCTCCTAATTAGGGTACTTTCCTCTCCGAATAGAAGGCTCCACTATAAACAACAAAAAGATGAAGTTTGCCTGGCTCTTAGGATAGTTTGCTAGAAATGCAAACTTGGGTATTTATAGACCAAGGAATTTCCAAAACCGAATATTCTCAAGATATGCAATAAATGCGCAAATCGGTTTTCATAATTCCTTGAAATGCTTTATCCAATATTTTCCGAAATATCTCAATAGAAAATCTCCAATTAGTAAATGCACATTACTAATTTTTATTCTCTAGAGATATGCATTTAATTGCTGGTAATTAAAGCATATAAAACTAACTACCTTAATTAAAAGATTCTTAATTTATTTCAGACCGGGATAATTAAGGAATATCTTTGAACAATAAAAGATAAGAGTTATTGTTCGTGTTCAAAGTATGTTGACATCTTTCGTAAATCCTCTTTCATATTTACAATCTTCGAATCGATTATACCACACTTCCAAACAAGTTTAGAATTGGTTCATTTGTATTCCAAGACAACTATGTGATTGATCAAATATCAAATCACGATCATGGGTTCAATTGGTTTCTACCAATCACTAGGATCGGTTCTACCTCAATATGGATTACTTGTGAACAAACACACAAGTTACCAGGACCGGTTACATCAGTTACCAGGATCGGTTACATCAATTACCAGGACCGGTTACCATATACTCATGGTATTGCTTGTGATCGGTCACACCAATTACCAGGATCGGTTACACCAATTACCATGACCGGTTACACCAATTACAAGGATCGATTACACAATTCTTTTGTGATCGGTTACACCAATTACTAGGATCGGTCACACCAATTACAAATATCGATCATACCATCTCAGGTGATTACTTAGGATCGATTACACTAATTAATAAAAACCAGTCATACCAAATCATAAGTCAGGCACTGTGATTAGTTATACCAAGATACATAACAAGTTATGATCGGTTCTACTAACTCACACATATTGGTAATCCAAAGATATGTAATGAATAACAATACCAATAAGCCTAGCGATTTCCCTTTCGATTCATAAACAAGTTCATGAATATACTTCCTTTAAACAAATGTATACATTGTTTCCTACGATGAAATCTTCACCTTTACCCATACATATAATCACAATAGCATTCATACGATTATGTCGATGTCATATATACGAAGTTCAAAAGATAAACATTATACTTCGTATCTTAATTCCTTAACACTATGATCATGTGATCATGTCTCACTACTAGAGTATAATCATTCACAGCTTCGCAGTTATGTTTTCAATATAGCACGACTTGAAAGATACGTTAGAAATGAAACAGTTCAAGTTAATATTACTAACCTCAAGATGAAGGATGATTTCGTCGTTGTGGCTTGTTACCTCTTCACATTCTTCAGGTCTTCGAGTAATACTTGTATGTCTCATAATCCTAGACTTTCTAGTCTAACCTATACGAAATTATCTCTAGTACATAACCAAGCGACTCTTAGATGAGTTTTGATTCACTAAAATATGACAACCAAACTTGACATACCAACGCTTGGTGGGTTCAACCGAGCTATGCTCTAACAATCTCCCCCTTTGTCAATTTTAGTGAAAAAACTCTTAATACATATGGATAAACAAATTACAAGAATTCATTAAACGTTCACCTAGTTTTTTCCTAACAGGCAGGGCATTATGAATACACTTCCACAAGAAGATCTTAATTCTTTGAGATATGTTTAACTTCCAAAATGATTTCCAAAAAGCTATAATATCAGTATTAATGATGTCGATCGATGGGTTTTTGAGTTTTTGGTACATTGATTTAACAGTAAAGTTTCTGTCATTTGTAAGAAGCCATCTTAATCTGTCTTGTTTAAGTTTTCCATTTGAATTAGTGAAGATTCTAATTCCTAGAATCTTTTCTGCAATTTCTGGTGCAAAGTTACTTCTAACTTTCATTTCATTCCACTTTTTAGTATTTGAGTCTAGCAACTCAGATACAAGTGTTAAAAGATTTAATTGAGTACCACAGTAAGCTATAAGATTTTTTTTCCATACCTGGAATCCATTTATCTGTCCAAATAGGGATTGACTTACCGTCGCCTACCTCCTAGCAACTGAATTTATGGATCAAAGAGACCCCTGCATAATGCATCCCCATATCCATGAAGCATTATAATGCTTCTTAGAATGAAAAATAGTTGAGTTTTTAAAGTACTTATTCTTAAGGACAGAAACTAAAAGGGTGTTCTGCGGAGTTGTTTTTCTCCATGCTAACTTGGCTATCATCGCCTTGTTCATTTTGTTTGCTTCTTTAAAACCTAGACCACCTATTTCAATTGGTTCACACATGAAACCCCAACTAATGGGGTGGTAACCTTTACAGTTTTTTTGTTTACCCCACCAGAAGTCCCTTTGGACTGCATCTATTTTATCTGTTATTTTTATAGGAAGAGAAAAACAACCCATTTGGTATATAGGCAGTCTAGATAAAGCAGATTTAATCAGGATTTTTTTACTGGCTTGAACCAAAGTTGTACCATTCCAACTTTGAGCTTTGTTTTCCATATTAGTGACAATTTTATCGAAAGTTTTAATTTTTGATCTATCAACAAAAAGAGGGGCTCCTAAGTAAGAGTCAGTTATGCTAATTTTATTTAGTTTCATAAGCCTAATCATGATTCTTTGATGTTTCGAATGGATTCTTCTACTAAATAAAATAATAGACTTAGAAAAATTTATGAGCTGACCAGATGCATTACTAAATTGGTTAATGATATTTAAAATATTTTTACAACTAACAAGACTCGCTTTCGAAAAAAGCAGGCAATCATCTGCAAAGAGGAGATGAGAAACAGGAATACTATGCCTAGATATTTTTATACCAGTTATATGTTTGGTTTTTTCCTTAGCTGATAGAAGCCTTGAGAAAACATCCATACAGATTAGGAAAAGGTAAGGAGATAGTGGATCTCCTTGCCTTAACCCTCTGGTAGGAGTGAAAAAGTCACCTGGCGTACCATTTAAAAGAACTGCTATGGAAGCAGTAGAGATACATTGATGGATTAAACTGCACCACTCATCACTAAAACCGAAAGCAGATAACGTTTGAAGAAGAAAGTTCCAATTGACTCTGTCAAAAGCCTTGGACATGTCTATTTTAATACCTAGTCCTCCATTTTTTGTTTTCATTTTCTTTATTGAGTGAACCACTTAATGAGCCACCACAATGTTGTCTGCGATTTGTCTAGATGACAAGAAAGAAGACTGGAAAGGAGAGATCATTTTTTCTAAGTGAACTTTCAATCTATTAGCTAAAAGTTTGGATAGAATTTTATAGGGGGTATTACTCAGTCCTATTGGTCTGAAGTCACTTGGTGTTTTAGGCTGTTTTATTTTTTGGAATTAAGAAAAGAAAAGTTTCATTTAATTTTGGGTTAATTGTTTTCGTTACAAAAATATTCTGAATTATTGTCACTATTTGGCTCCCAACAAGAGACCAATTATGTTTGAAAAAACTCACCGGGAAACCGTCTGGTCCTGGTGATTTATTAGATTTCATTGACTTAACTACCATCCAAACTTCATCTAAAGTTGGGATTTTTAGTAAGTCCACATTATCCTGATCAGATATGACTTTTGGAATGAGATTCATAAGCTCTGGATCAGAGATAGTTGGAGAGACAGTGAAAAGATTTTCAAAATGCAGTTTCAATTCCTCCGCGATTTGAGTTTTTTGTTTCAAGATTTCCCCATTTTGATTTAAAAGACAATCTATTTGATTTCGTTTCCTTCTTTTTAAAGTTCTTATGTGGAAATACTTGGTATTTGAAGAACTTAAATTTCAAGATGAGAAACGTTAAAAGAAATCGCCACGAAAGGTCTTGTCTTGTATTGATGATCTCTTGTCAATTTTCAAACATCAAATTCGTACTCGGATAAACATTTGGTGCTCATTATGACAAGACAATTATATAATAATTCCATAATCCATACTATAGATTTTGCAGGTGGGGGATTCTTTGTACAAGAATCCAATTATCAGACGAAAAAAAAATACTCATAACAAAGGCAGTTATCCAGAGCTCCAGGTGGGGGATTCTTTGAGACACTTTATTCTTGTCATTTTCTTTAAGGATTAAATATCAAAATATTAAAAAATAACCAAATAAGCTACATTTAAATTCATAAAAAATGAAGAAAAAAAATGGTTGTCTTCTTTAGTTTACTAGAGATTCAAATCACTTATGTTCGTCTCGTTTTGATTTTATTGGAAAAAATGGTTACAATTTCTGTTAGCCATGCATGGAATAATACATTTTCATGAAATATTCATATAATTTTGTAAAATAAATAAATATATTGTTTGTCTCATGTGTGTAAGATGAAATTCATATATGTTTTATTGTCTCAATGAATCACCAAATTCCTTGAAAATCATTCAGAGAGTCTCTCAAAATCTCTAAACTCACAGAGAGTCACCCAAAATCTCTTGCATAAAAAGTCTCTGAATGTCTCTACTAATCCCAATTGACTAACCCCCTGTTAGGAGAGACTTTTTTTAGCCATTTATGGTATGCTTTGTAATAAAAGTCTCTACAAGTCTCTCAAAATCATAAATCATTGATTTCAAATTCCAAATCCAATAACAGAGAATTATGAAGACTTTTAGAAAGTCACGATCCAATAACAGAGATTGTTTAGCAGACGGCGATACATTGAGATTCTTGTTAGCTAGCTTCCACACAAAAGTACCTCCAAAGAAATGTAGTTAATTCTGGATTCCGGTCTGTCTCAATCGGGACCGAGACACTAGAACTACTTTATCTCGGGGAGATTCTCGGTGAAATCTCGGAATAACTACAGGAACTTGATTTTGAAGAACTCTCTTTTGACTAACAAGAGATTTTAGAAGTCTCTAAAATTCTTTCAACATCTCCATAAATGTCAATTGACTAACCCCCTGTTAGTTTTTATCTATAAATATCTCTGATTTACCAGTTTAATGTCCTTTTCATCAACTTAGTTCTTTTAATTCTATGTTTCATCTTCTAAGTTATAGTTAAATCTTATTTTTAAGTTTTCGTGTTTGTTCTTGTTAATAACTACCTGGTTTGCTGTTAGGTTCACTCTTTCTCTTCTTCTTTTTTCTCTAGTTCTTTTCCTCCATTTATTTTACAGTCTTATCAATTTTAATGAATATTTGGAAAAAAAATCGCAGGGCTTATTCATCTTAAAATCATGAAAGGCATTTAGTATTTGACTTTTGTATTTCTCCTTCTATTAACAGTTTTGACGTCATCTCCTCTTGCGGTATTGCAAACTATTATTCTCAAGATGGATATAAACTGTATGTTCTATTATTATGCACTTGATCATGTGTATGATCTTAATGTTTCTGATGAGTCTACAAGGAATAACTAAGATTGGCCGATCCATGTTACTTGGTTTAAAATTTTGAATTTTCAAATTTCAAACTTTCTCCCTTTACTTTTCCGTAACTGTAGGAATTACGGTTATCCTGCGACATTACCTCCGTCAATCCTTTTCTTTCCTAAACAAGAAGATAATAATTATCATTGTATAAAGTCTATAAACCATTAAAATATCCACATGTACCTTTGTAACCCAAGATATATTGAGTCTTATACGTCTTGTTCTATCCTAATAATCTTATTTCCCCTAAACCCTAAAAACATGGCCTCTTCCTCAAACAACCAAGTATCTGATAGCACCAGTCAGCTTCAAAATGCCAAGATACGTGACATATGTGCAAGACAAATTAGAAGATTTGTTAGTTCTACAAGAGCTATCTCTACAACCACTGAAGAATGGAGTAATACCTTGATTGGCAAGCTATTTTCAAAAGATCTTATTGAAGCGGATATAATAAGAAAAGAAATCAACGTGCTTTGAAATCAATATAGAACAAGAGTGGTCCATGCTCTGGATAAGAATATTTTTCTTTTCAAGTTTAACTCTAACAAAATAGTTGAAGTTGTCCTCGGGAAAGGTCCTTAGAATGTTAGAAGGTGCCATCTTAATCTTAAAAAGTATGATTCTTTTACCTTTCAAAGACTGGTCATTCATTCACCAGGAATGGAATGTTCAATTTAAAAACCTTATGCTTGAACATCCCTCTACCACTCATATTGAAATTATTAATCTCATCAGAGATTTGGATCCATCTAACTTGGGATTTAGTGGTAACCGTTTTACTTGAACTAGTAATAGGCATGAAACTGGAAAAATTAAATCTAGATTAGATAGGTGAATGGTTTTTAGCCTATTTTGATGACATTCTCACTCACGTACCTCAAAATGGTTCTGACCACTCTCCAATTATCCTAGAACTTTCAAAAACTAGTAGAATTTATGGTAAATTTTGGAAAAAAATTGAGGATTGGTTACAAGAGGATAGTTGTCATGAGGAAATAAAAAAGCATGGTCTTCTAGTTATGTTGGTTCTAATGCTTTTGTTCTTACTAATAAACGGTCTAATCCAAGATATGTTCTATCTAATTGGAGTGAAGGCATGTTTGGTAACATTAAAAAAAAAGTACTCAGTTCCAGTTTGAGATTTTCTCAACTGCAAGCATCAAACATAACTGGTTGTAATACGGAAGCTGTTGTTAGCAGCGTTGGGAGTGACATCAGGTCCCTTGATGATACACTAACTAGTTCCAACAGATAAAAGGCCGATGATCACTTCTACAATGATACGGCCATGAACTCCAAATATTTTCATATCAGAGCAAACAGAAAAAAATGCTCGAAATATGATTGGTTCTTTATTAACACCGGATGAAACATGGTGCAAAGGCAAAGAGTCTCTTGAATGTCTACTCAACAATCATTTCCATAATATCATGATCTACCTCTTCTCCAATGGAAAATCCACTTTCTTCAGCACATTCCTGCTTGTATCGCAGAAAATCACGATCAAGAGTTAGAAGAAGTTCCACATGACTTAGAAATTTATTAAGCTTTAATGACTATATATAGATCATTGGACTTCTCCATGACCTGATGAATTTCCTCTGCGATGGAAAACTGTAAAGAAAGATGTATGTAAGATGATTAAATCTTTTTTTCATTCTGGTTATCTTCTCAAGCAACTTAATAACAATAGAGTTTGTTTGATTCTAAAGACTCAAACTCCTCACAAGCCATAAGACTTCATACCAATAACGCTGTGTAATACAGTTTACAAGATTATATCCAAAATTATTGCTTTAAGTATGAAAAAGCATATAATCAAACATTATCTCCCCAATACAAGCTGCGTATGTACCAGGGAGGTTAATTTGAGAGAATGTTTTCCTTGTCCAAGAAATTGTTCAAGCTATGAAGAAGAAAGAAGGAAAAGGTGGTCATTTAGCTCTCAAAATGGATATATCGAAAGTATTCGACAAGTTAGAATGAAGTTTCTTAATTGACATTCTCAAAAAGTTTGGTTTTTCTGAAAAGTTTCGTCAGCTCATTTTGCAATGCATTAGCACAACTCAGATTGCAATTCTTTTGAATGGTTCTCCTACGAAAGCTTTTAAACAATCTCATGGCATCCGTCAAGGTGATCCCCTATTACCTTACTTATTCATATTAGCCATGGAATATTTTTCAAGATATATGGCTTACTTTAAAGACAAAGGTCAATTAATAGGTATGAAAATATCAAGATCAGCTCCAAAAATTAATCATTTACCCTTTGCTGATGATTGTCTGTTATTTTGCAAAGCAAATCTCTCTAAAACTAACAAAATTTTGCAAGTTGGACAGTTCAGTTCTTGTTCTAGGCAATTAATTAATTTTAGCAAGTTAGCTATTTTTTTCACTTCAAATATAGACCCAGCTGACTGTTAACATATTAGTGGTATCCTACAAGTCGGACAACTTAATACCAAAGAATAAAAATACTTGGGTCTCCCAGTTTTTGTGGGAAGAAATAAGTAAAATTTGTTCTCTATTCTTATTGATAAGATGGGCTACAAATTTTCTAACTTGAGTAGGAGCAATATATCTGAAGTTGTAAGATCTGTTATGATCAAAAATGTTTCTAGTGCAATCCCTATTCATCGTATGACAAGTTTCAAGCTACCTGATGTAACTATCAAAAAAATGAGTTCCATTCGACAAGCTTTTTGGAGGATTTTTTTTTTTTTTTTTTTTTTTTTTGTGTAAGGGCAATCACATTGTAACCTGGAAAAGAACATGTAAACCAAAGGAGGAAGGTGGTTTTAGGGATATGCATATTTTTAATAGAGCACTTGTGACGGACCAGAGAATTTTCGCTCCCAACAGGTCGTGTTACGACCCGCTTGGCAAGCTCAAACTCTCTGATACGCCTTTCGAGAAAACAAACCTTCAAATTTTTCGAACCAATTCGAATTTACCCTGCAAATGTTCATCGAATTCAACAAATAATTTCCATCGTTTTGGGAAACAATAGCTCTACAAACTTTTTTTTTCTTCTAGAATACAATATCTCAGATAGTAAACACCATACCAATATTGAGGGATGGACAATTGCCAAAAATAGGAGATGGCTAGTCGCCAATTCTAATAATTCATATGGCCAGTTGCCAATTCTAACAATTTATATGGCTGGTTGCCAAAAATAGGAGATGGCCAGTTGCCAACTCTAAAAATATATGGCCAGTTGCCAACTCTAATAATTTATATGGCCAGTTGACAATCTAAAATTTTATACGGCCAGTTGCCAAAAATAGGAGATGACCAGTTGCCTTATCTTCATCAAGTATGAACGAATGTTCTTAAGCATAAGTAGTCATATTTCAATAACAGTATTTAAGATAAAGTTGACTCGAAATTTTTGTTATGCATGTAATGTCTAATTTAGTCATGCGACAATGTCTCAAAGATAGAAAGGTGAAAACTTGAGAAATGGGTGGTTCGGTCTTCACTTACCTTTTGATGTTGAAGTTCTCCAAAGCTCCTGTTGATCTTCGCCTTCAAACGGTAGAACACAGTGATACCCGAATCTCAACTACACACTTCTATCCTAATCCGAGACCTGACTAAATGTAGACTAGAAATCAAGATATAGTTTTGACAACTAATTTAACAACAAGATTGAGATAGAAACACTTGTAATTTCGACCGAGCAATGCTCTAACAAGAAGAATTGCAAACCGGGAGCTCATACTTGTTTGTTTTGTACGTGCAATCCATTTGAAGCTCTTGGTGGGAGCACGAAGACAGCTTTATAAACTCTAGATGAGCCAATAAAAGGTGCTTTATTTGTTTATCCTCATCTTCATCATGGAAAACCGAGTAATTATGCTCCCCCCCACACCCCACGAATACATTAATTGTTGCATTTGGTCATTTGTTTCCCGTTGCTTACTGTTTAGTTTTGCTTTTGTGTTGTAGATGGTCGGCAAAGTATAACTTTTTTGGGGTTTCTATGCTTTAAGTGACCGAGGATATCAATAGGTTTCATACGGTTTTGAGTCACAGAATCTACGATCACCTTTTCTTCTTCAGCCAGCCGTGCTGCATAAGGATGTATTAGCAAAGTCTCCGGTATTGGGTGGTTATGACGACCACATACAACTTTCTCAAGAAACCACCTTTTTTGATGTTCATCTTGAATTGAAGCTTGAAAGTGCATCCAATCTTCTAAGTGAAAGTAGTATTCTTCTTCTTCGTTTTTCTTTTATACACGGTACCATTTTTCTCATGACTTTTATGCTTTCCACTATACTGTCAAACCATTTGAAAGCGGTGGTCATTCACTTGATTATTACAAACTATCACACACATAATTAACTTTCCATGTACTCTAGCCCACTACTTTGCACCGTCTTTGATTTCCAATGTCTACACTTGGACACAAAGTTTGATTTTTTTTTAACAATTTGGTCCACAAGATTGATTATAAAAAAAAAACCCTACCAAGTCATTCAAATAGTGATGGATAGTATCTTCAGTTAGATCATTATTTTCTTCAGGTCGATCATCTGTTAGTTGAGGTTCAAGCACGATCCATCAACCAAAATATCACAACATTAGTCAAAATAAAGACATCAAAACTACACTTACGACTAGGTTTTTATAACATCAAACCCAACCGTAATGTATGATTCTGAACCGTAACTATGCAATTCCCGGCCGTGTATAAACTAAACCCAACATATAGGATTGTTTACAATTGGTAACTATACAAACTAACCTAACCGTAAATTCATTTACTGTTAAGTTTTTTTTTTTTTTTTTTTTTTTTTGAATATCCAACCGTAACTAGTGTAATAAATAACATTAAATAAACCCATGCATGTAATTTGGATTCGAAATATCAAAAACCCAACCGTAATATATTTACCAAAGGTTTTCCCAATTCCATTCCAGTTATAATTTAGAGTTTGTCATAACCTAACCGTAAAAGCGACTTATGGTTGGCAACGAAGGGTAGCCCAACCATAAACTAGCCTGCAAGGTTAAAAAAATTGAATTTTTTCATGTACTTTAGCTAATTTTGAGAAATAAAATGGATATTGGAGCTAATTTAGAGTTATACCTGTATTTTCAACCATTCATTCTTCAGTTTGTCGGTTTGCTTCTCAAGTTGGTTGAGATTCACGATCACTTATAAGCTCTTTACCATCTAAGAGTTCATCCATCCCAGGATCTCCATCATCAGGTATGTAAAATCTGGTTTCTTTATCGTATAAAGATTTACGCACCCCGAATTTGTCATTGGGATCACTCCTTTTGGTCGAGTAAATCAAAATCTAGGTTTTTCAACGAAATCTCCAAAAAAAAAAAATCCTCTCTAATTTTTAATTCCCATCAAAAGTAACACTTAATCTGATTTGGTTTCTTCACCAAGTATAAACAAATTCATTAATCAGATCTAAATAGAGTTATTATGAATATTTTGGATATGGGGTTTTTAAAATTACTAATGGGTGACCCTATTTTGTTTTATTAAGTAAGCCCCTCTATCCAGTTCTGGTATTACTATTTCCATAAGCCCCTATATTAGGTTTCCTTTTCAAATTTTGGTTATAAAATTTCTCTAAAGCCCTGCAAAACCCTTGCAGAGCAGCAGTTCATGATGAATACATGGAGAGAAATTTAATCTGTAAGTTTCTTTGTTATTTGGTGGGATACCAACACCAACTTGTATTAGGATTCCTTATTAGTAGTTTCAGAAATAGAATTCTTCTGTTTAGTTATAAGTCCTTGTTCTGTTTCCTATAAATAATAGTCTGTGGTAGATTGTTATTCATTCAATACAATTAAGCTTTGGTTACTTGATTATGGGTTGATATCCAATCCTTATTCATCATCAGTTTAGGGTTTCAATTTTCATTAACTCGCTTTCCAATTTCAAGTTTTTTTTCTTCTTCCTAAAACCCTAATTCTGTAATCGGCACAACTGTAATTGGCACAAATCTCTTAATGACTACTTCATCACAAACTCAATCAAACCCATTCTCTTCTTCATCTGCATCCCCTTCTACATTTGCATTTGAAACCCCTTCCACTGGAACTACAACAGCATTTGGTTCATCTGCTGGACCTTCAACAAATCGTTTCTCAGGAGGAGGATCTCAACAACCTTCCTCACCATCAAACAATTTACCTACTACAACCCTTAGCTTTGGAGTCACTTCTGCATCTACCAAAGGTACACCTGCATTTGGGTTTCACAAAACAGCAGCACCTGCAGGCGGTGGTTCTTCAGCCCTGGCTGTGTCAGCTGTGTCCAATGCGGCATCAGCTTTTACTATGCCCTTGTTTGGAGATCCAGCTGCCGCAGCTACTGTTGCTGCTTCGACAACATCTGCAGCTATTCCTTTTCCTAGCATGTTTTCTTCAACTGCTGCCTCTTCTTCTTCTGCACCCTTGATCACGACTACGAAATCAACAGTTTCATTTGGAACTGGTTCAGCATTGTCCAATACCACTGCTAGCTTTACACAGGCGACTTCTCCTGCATCGGTGGCACCTGCACCCACAAAGTCTGTGTTCTCACGTTTAGGAACAACTGGTCTACTCTCTAGCCCTGCACCTGCAAAGCCTGTGTTCTCACGTTTAGGAAGGGCAACAATCACCACCATGGATCCGGTTCTATCAGCAAGTGCAGCCCCTGCTACTACAACAAGTGCGGTAACGACTGGCCTACTCTTTAGCCCTGCACCCGTAAAGCATGTGTTCTCACGTCTGGGAAGGGCTACTGGATTGGCATCAACAATTACCACCATGGGTCCAGTTCTGTCAGCAAGTACAGCCCCTGCTAATACTACAAGTGCGCTAACGACTGGCCTACTCTCTAGCCCTGCACCCGCAAAGCCTGTATTCTCAGGTTGTCGAGTAGTCACCGACACGATACCTGATTCCCCGGCTCTGGGTCTCAATTCTTTGCAAGCTGCTACCTCTGCTGGTTCCACACAATTCATTACTACTCCTAAACAAGAACCTGAACCCCTGGTCCTTAAAGTTGCCGATCCAGATTTTTATAACTTCGACAAGAATAAGAGTGAAGAATGCTTCACTGTTGATCAGAAGTGGGCCGTTTTTGACAATTTAGATCTTATGCCCAGAAAATATGTTCAGATCAACAAAGTGTATTCACCTTTCAAGGTGGATGTAACATGGTTGGAGTTTATTGCTGAGGATATCAATGAGACTGCTTGGAAGAGAAGTGGGTTACCTGTTGCTTGTGGGAAGTTCAAATACGAGAAGACTCAGAAAACTGATACAATTACAGCTATGAGTTCATTCTCCCATATGATTTTCAGGAAAAAAAATGCTAATGAGATTTGCAGCATCTATCCCCGGAAAGTGGAAACTTGGGCCCTCTACAAGAACTGGAACATTAAATGGAGCTATGATCCGGACAATCACAGAAAGTACGATTATGAATATGTTATAGTCCTGTCAGATTACACTAAAAAATCAGGTGTTTTGGTTTCCCATTTGGTTAATCTAAAAGGTCTTGTATGCCTTTTTAAGCCAACCAATAACAATGGCATGGCTTCCTTTCAGATACCAGCCAATGAAATGTTAAGGTTCTCTCACAGGGTTCCCTCATTTAGAACAAACGGTAAAGAACGAAAAGACGTCCCTGAAGGTTATTTTGAACTTGATACTTGTTCCCTTCCTAGTAACCTTGAAGAAGTGTCTGGGGTCATTAAAGTGGAAGCTGAAACTGTTGCTTGTAGCATTAATGGTTCGTTAATATCCTATCCGTAGATAAGCATCCATTACAGAAGAAGAGAAAAAATCCTGATGCAGAGAGTACCTTGGATGGGAGTTCCCGAGGAGGCAATAAGTCTTCTAGGATGTCAAATGGAGGCTATAAGAATCCCAATGAAGAAAAGCGAGCAGCAGAAGCTTCTGGCCGACCTCCGAATAAGAGCAAGGCTACCTGTGTTTCAGATAGCGAGAAAAATGCCGCTGTTGACGCTAAGGAAATGAGTCCAGAAGTTGTGAATATCATACCTGGCAGCATGGACGAGGGTATCTCCTCCTCACCTTCTTCTTTGAATTTTTTTGAAATGCTAGGCACGGAGTTGTGCAACTTTGACGAAGAACGATCCTGCGAAAAGTTTAAGACTGGCCAGATATGGGATGTGTATTGCAAATTGGATAAGTTGCCCAAAAACTATGCTCAAATAGTGGGTGTTGAATCATTTCCTGTTTTTAAACTGGCTGTGAAGTGACTTAAATCTTGCGATCCACCAAGAGGCATTATCCCATGGGTTGAGAAGGAAATGCCAGTAAGCTGTGGAACATTTAAGGTCATATCTAGTGAAGTTGTTGTCTTTAGTGATTCCATTTCTTTCTCCCATCAGTTAAGTGGGATACCAACTGCTAATAACATATTCACAATACTTCCAAGGGCAGGGGAAGTGTGGGCGCTATATAGTAAATTTCGCTCTGACTTGACGTGCTCGGACTTGAAGAAATGTGAGTACGACATTGTTGAAATCTTAGAGGTGGTTGATGTTCATTGGATAATTGTATCGGTTTTGGAAAGAATTACTGGTTTTAAGACGGTAATCAAAGCTAAAGAAAAAGAGGGACTTGATTCCACTGCGGCTATTCCGTGGATTGAATTGTATAGATTCTCTCATCAAGTGCCTACTTTCATGTTGTCAGGAGCAAGGTATGGCAAGTTGCACGGCTGTTGGGAGATCGATCCCAGAGCATTGACAGTTTGTTGATATTCGATGAACCACAGAATAACAGGTTTTATCCAGTTTGACAAAAAGTATTCTCTTTTGATATGATAACTGGATTTCTTGTCTAATAGGCATTTTTTGAGATTTCCTTGTTGGCTTTTAGAATTTTGGATGAAACCAATGATGTCCGTATAGCATTTCTTTTTACCTAGGTCTGAAAGCGTTCGTTTTTAGTGGAGTTTAATAGAGTTTTACTCTGACAGGATCTGTCAGTTATTTTGTGAAGTAATACCTGTGCTTATAGAGATATGTACGTATGTAGAATATAATTAGTAAACACTTCAAAGACCGTTTTTTTGGATTCATGTACAATCTCTCGCTCTTTTGATATATATTTATTCTGTTACATTGTGAACTTTAGATTGATGAAGATTTGTAGGTGACACCTTCATCCAAGTGTCTGGCATCTGCTTGGAGAAAGTAGTAACATAAGGTGCAGTCTAATGGTTAATCTCGGTCTTGAAATTGTTTAAAATATGATTGGTGACATTATGACATATTCAAAAGTGCTGTCTAAATAAATTCTCTCCTTGTGATGCACACTTATTATATGCTGATGATTAAATAGTTTTTATGGATGCTAGTGTAAAATTTCATCCACAGCTTGACATGTGATTCTTAGCTATTTGGCGAAACTTTTGTCATGGTATTTAACTGAGCCAATATGATTGGTCTGATCTTTTATTGTTTGAGCCACGGCTGCGACCAGAATTTTTTGTTAGATTTTTGGTTTTTCGTATAATTCTAACGCAAATAGAATGAATGTTGCTTTGCAGTTGATCATATATCAATCAACGTGCTATTCATTTGCCATATCATGTATAGCTGGGATGTTTCGAGTACAGCTGGGATGTTTCGTAGTACTGCAAAGATTAACATATAAATACTTTGTTTGTTTCTTAGAATAATAAATGAATGTTGAGCTTATTATTGTACACTGCAAATGTGAAGTTTGTTACTGAAGCTTGAGTTGTTTAATGCAAGTGAACCAATCTTTTGCTAGATCCAAGTGTAGGTCAGTCATCTGATTCAATCTTCCTAGTCTTCATGTATATCAACCATGGAAGATGCCAATTGTAAGCTCCTCCTTAACTTTGCTCCATTGTACCAATTTTTCTTGAAAATGTTCCTGTTCTGAACATGACCCAAAATCCGCACCAAGCCCAACATTAAAAGATGTATCTTACGGATCTCTCAGATTTCTTAATTTGGATCGTTAATTACCTAATTGTTATAAATCAAATTGATAGATGATAAGATTACATCTCTTGAAATGCGTTCATTTTTTTATGGGGGTGTGTAGTTTTTAATGTAATGAAACATTCAATGAAAACACATTAACATCTAATTTGTTTTCATATGGTCTTGAATGGAAAAATGGTGACAAAAATGTAAGATCATCTGAATGTAACTATGTATTGCTCAGTAATACTATATTAATGCATCAGTAAAACACTTTAAAATCTTTAACCTACAAAGTATTGCTCAGTAATACTATATTTTTAATGTTACTTTGGATCAAACTGGGGTTTGGCTTTAAAATTTTATACTATGGAATTTTTGTTAATGAATCAGTAACTTTTTTTTTTTTTTTTTTTGTATGAATCTGTAATGTCGTTTGTGAAATTTGGTACTGAACAACAAATGAACTACAACCGCAGACCCCTCCAGATAACCAACTAAGCTAGGGATACACCTGTTTTAGTCAACATATTGTAAATACACCAAGGTAGGTTCATTTATATGGAAGCTGAAACACTGGTAACCTTACTCTGATCCGTTCATTGATATCTGACCTGTCTTAAACTTTTCACAGGAACACCGCTTGAAGTTGCATAATTCCGTGTCTGGCAAACATTTGAAGAAGAAGGTGAAGAGGGGATGTCCTCCTCCACACTGCCAGGTATGATAATCACACCATTTGGACTCATTTCCTTAGCAGGACTAGCTGTGGTTTTTTCACCGTCTGAACACTGGTTGCCTTACTCTTATCCAGAGGTACTATTGACTAGCTGAGCATGGTTTATCTGACTTGTTTTTTATTGGTTAATGCGTTGCATTTTGTTAATTTGATGCCAACTGAGTTAAATGAGCAATACTGTTTTTTAAACAGGCCTGTTGAGTCTGACATAACATAATCCAGGTCAGATGTGACAACAAAATCAGTACAACATCTGACTAAGGAGACTCCATTCCAAGTCAGCTGTCCGGAGTTATCAAACAACAAAAACCATCTTATCTGCGGTTTCTGAAATATTCACAAAGGACTGAACTGAACCCACATATATGTTACATTGTGTTAACAGGCTTTAGGATCATGGTTATGTTGCCAGTGATGCTCATTCTGATATTTTAATATTGCGCTTGCTAGTTAGAGTTAGAGGACTAGAAAGCTAAACTAAGGTGGCAACGCTTTATTTTGATTGCTAATGGAATCATACTGAAGTCATGTCTTAACTGTTTCTGGACTTCTTCGGTATCAGTGTGGATTTGATAATCAAATTCCTCTAGGTAGTGAGTATTAATATGTACATTGCTGCTTTTAGGTTGGCTTATTTGGCATAAGGTTGGTAGTGGGAGTATTATTTAAAAAGCTATTGATGATTTTGTAGTGCGCCATCCTAATGATTTTGTAGTGCGCCATCTTAATGATTTTGTAGTTAACTTGTAACTATTATTTTTATATCAAAGCTATTGATGGAGTATTATTTAAAAACTAGTAGGAGGATAGTTTTTCTTAGAACACAAAAGACGAACATATCTGATATTTATTTTTCAATGCTTAATGTCTGTGATTTTGATCCACCGCATGTATATATTCACGCCAGGCATCTAATTGAGGTCTTACAATTTGAATCTAACCTCCACTGGAAGTGTAACTTTGCCGATTTGTTTGTACTATTGTCATGAATGCTGATGGCAAGTTGGTGGTGCTATTGTCATGAATGCTGATGCCACTTCAGAATTGCAAAAGAGGTGGTCTGCAACAGCTGACAACTACAAATTTATGTGGTATAAGTTTGGTAGAATTAGGCATCTTCATGTTGTGTGGTTCTTCGTTTTATTGGCATAAGGTTGGTAGAATTAGGCAGTTTCATGCTGTGGTGTTTTTTCGTTTTATTTGCAAATTGCATGATGTCCTTAGAATTAGTATTATTGAGTTGCTTGGGAAAATTTTAAATGATGGAGGTAGTAGTATCTTTGTATCAAGGGATTATCCATTTCCTGTTGGCAACAAGATTTTCTCTGTAGCCAGATAATGCTACATATTGCATTTTACCTGTAAACATCTTATACAAAATGTTTATTGTTTTTCATTTTCATCTGAATGATTCGTTTTGCTTACATTTGCAGATTTGTGTACTGCATTTGTAATCACTTCTCCACGCTTGGTTCAGAGAGAACGCATGTTTTTTGTTTTTTTCTTCTTGTATTCTTTTGTTTCCTGGATTGGATTATAAGTAGGAAATTTCACATTGTTGAATTTTCAAATTCTCAGTTTTTATCAATCAGCTTGCTTTAATCTGATTGTGCATTAGAAAATAGAGATATTTCTCCTGCCTAACTTATTCATCTTGTCTATTCTGTGCTCCTCCGGGTCATTTCAAGTCTGTAATGTTCAAGTTTTTAGTGGGTTCGTCATTCATATTGGTTCCTTTGCTGGAGAGACTGGCACAATTTCTGTAGGTGATAAAGTGACCTGCAAAGTAAGTTACACATACCTTTTTGTGGTGGCGCCGTCATGGGGAAAAAACTGTACGTAGAACAGATTCGAAGTTGATGTTGGGACTGATAGCGAAGGATGCAGGCAGCTGATTATGTGAAGGTGGTGATGGTGGTGAACTGGTGATGGGTTATCTGTTGGTGTAGGGAAGGTGAGGATGAAGGTTTGCTCATGCAGAGACTTTACTGAGTTTGGTGCTGTTATTGTTTGTATTTCAGTTTCAAATATTGTTTGTGTATCAGATTCAAATTTTGAACGGTTTAAATATTTTGGTACATTTTTTGAATTTTTGAAGATGTCAACTCATGTATGAAAGGTGCTAGTCCATGTAAATCAACCCGTCGGCAGTCCAAATGTCTTTCTAATGCAAGACTTAGCCAGTAATTTTGTGACCCTGAAGTGAGAAGCATAACTCGTGTATGTGTAGATATTATAGGCCTTTGAGGAGCTGAACTTGGTGAAGTTACTTGCTGTCTCTGACTGTTAAATATGTACATGCCTCTATGAACCTTGTCCAATGTGCTTTGCTGCAAATAGCTTAGCTTACTGGAAGTAATGTTTGAGGGCAAGCAAGTTCCCACTTCCCAGTTTCCAAAGAGAAGTGCCTCACAAACACAAGCCCCCGGTACCCTTTTATCAGTCGTGCCAAATCGTGCCGCGAAAATGCATGAAATACCGTCACAGTCGGGCCTTAGCACGTGACTCATGTCCGCTTTTCAAACTTTGCTTAAAAGCATAGAAGTTTTCTCCAACTCGGAAAACCCCCTGCTCAAACACTCTCTTTGGGTTCTTTTACGATTCAAAAATTCAATCAAAATTTGTACAACAATTTATCAATCGATTCATGGAGATTTAACCTGTAAGTTTACTTCTTCTTCATCATTGTTTTAGGGTTTCAATTTCATTAATTTTGCTTGGAGTAGTTTGATACTCCTAATTTCAAGGATTTTCCTTTGATTGATAAACCCTAATTCCTTAAAATTGTTCGGCACAGATTTTCCAATGTCGACTTCATCACAAACTCAATCATCCCCATTTTCTTCTTCTACATTTTCATTCGGAACTGCCACCTCCACTTCCTCTTCTTCCTCACAATTTTCATCTACCCCTTCTTCCACTGTATTATCTTTTTGTATTACAGCAGCATTTGGTTCATCTGCTGGGCCTTCAACAAATCTTTGTTCATTAGGGTCTCAACAACCTTCCACACCATCAAACAATTTATTTGGTTTTTCTAGTTTTGGAGTCACTTCTGCATCTACCACCACCACACCTGCATTTGGGTTTCGCATAACAGCAGCACCTGCAGGCGGTGGTTCTTCATTGTCTGGTTCAACATTTTCAGCCATAGCTGTGTCTAATGCAGCACCAACGTTCTCTATTCCTTCATTTGGAGCAGCTCCCTCTACTTTGTCAGCTTTGTCAAATGCTGCACTAGCTTTTGCTATGCCCTCGTTTGGAGCTCCCACTGCTGCCTCAATTACACAGACGACAGATCCTGCATCAGTGGCACCTGCTGCAACCTCTTCGTCAACAACCACCTCATCAAATTTTTCCTTCCGAACTCCATCCTCTTCCCCATTTGGATCTAAACCAGCATCTGCTGCTGCTACTACTAATGCAGTTTCGGCTGGCGCACTCTCTAGCCCTGCACTTGCAAAGCCTATGTCCTCAGCATCAACAGTCACCACCACAGGTCCAGTTTTGTCAGCAAGTACAGCAACTGGTACCCCTGCTACTTTTCCAAGTCCAGTAAAAAATGCTATCCCTGCTACCACTACTACAAGTCCAGTAACAACTGACCTACTCTCTAGGCCTGCACCTGCTTCCACTGCTCAGGGTCTTTTTTCTTCTCAAGCTGCTACCTCTGCTGGTTCCGCACCATCTATTACTACACCATCTATTTATAACTTTGGCAGGAATAAGAGTGAAGCATCCTTTAAAGTTGATCAGATGTGGGCCATTTTTGACGATTTAGATTTTATGCCAAGAAAATATGTTCGGATCAATAAATTGTATTCACCTTTCAAGGTGGATGTCACATGGTTGGAGTTTATTGCTGAGGATATCAATGAGACTGCTTGGAAGAGAAGTGGGTTACCTGTTGCTTGTGGGAAGTTCAGATACAACAAGAGTCAGAAAACTGATACAATTAAAGATATGAGTTCATTCTCCCATATGATCAGGGAAAAATATGTTAATGAGGATTACAACATCCATCCCCGGAAAGGGGAAACTTGGGCACTCTACAAGAACTGGAACATTAAATGGAGCTCTCACAGAGAGTACGAGTATGAATTTGTTGAAATCGTGACAGATTACACCAACAAATATGGCATTGTGGTGACCCATTTGGTTAAGTTAAAAGGTTTTGTATGCCTGTTTAAGCCCAATGGCATGACTTTCTTTCAGATACCATCCAATGAAATGTTAAGGTTCTCTCACTGGGTTCCTTCATTTAGAACAAACGGTAGAGAACGAGAAGATGGGCCTGAAGGTTATTTTGAACTTGATACTTCTTCCCTGCCTAGTAACCTTGAAGAACTGTCTGGGGTAATTGATGTGGAAGCTGATACAGTTGATTGTAATATTAATGGTTCGTTGATAAGCATCCTATGCAGAAGAAGAGAAAAAATCCTGATTCACAGATTACCTTGGATGTAAGTTCCCCAGGTGCAAATAAGTTTTCTAGGATGTCAAACGGATGCTATAAGAATCCAAATGAAGAAAAGCGGGCAGCAGAAGCTTATAATCAAACGGATAAGAGTAAGGCTACCAGTGTTTCAGTCAGCGAGAAAAATGCAGCTGCTTGCGCTAAGGAATTTAATCCAGATGGGGTGATTACCATACCTGACAGTGACGAGGACATCCCCTCTTCACCTTCTTCTTTGAGGATTTTTGAAACGCCAGACACGGAAATCTTCAACTTTGACAGAGAGCGATCTTGTGAAAAATTTAAGATTAGCCAGATATGGGCTCTTTATTGCAAATTGGATAAGCTGCCCAAAAGCTATGCTCAGATAGAGAGTGTTACATCATTTCCTGTTTTTAAACTGTCTGTAAAATGGCTTAAACCTTGCGATCCACCGAGACGTATTTTTCCATGGGTTGACAAGGAAATGCCAGTAAGCTGCGGAACATTTAAGGTCACATCTAGCGAAGTTGTTGTCTTTAGTGATTCCATTTCTTTCTCTCATCAGTTAACTGGGGTACCAACTGTGAATAACATATACACGATACTCCCAAGAGCAGGGGAAGTGTGGGCACTATATAGTAAATTTTGCTCTGAATTGACGTGCTCGGACTTGAAGAAATGCGAGTACAACATTGTTGAAATATTAGAGGTGGTTGATGTTCATTGGATAATTGTATCGGTTTTGGAAAGAGTTGCTGGTTTTAAGACGGTATTCAAAGCTAAAGAAAAAGAGGGACTTGATTCCACTGCGGCTATTCCATGGATTGAATTGTACAGATTCTCTCATCAAGTTCCTACTTTCATGATATCAGGAGCAAGGTATGGCAAATTGCGTGGTTGCTGGGAGCTTGATCCTAGATCATTAGCAGCTTTTGATCGACCTCTGGATAAGAGTAAGGCTACCAGTGTTTCAGACAGTGAGAAAAATGTTGTTGCTCCCACTAAGAAAATTAGTCTAGATGGAGTCATTGCCGTACTTGGCAATGTGGATGAGGACATCTCCTCTTCACCTTCTTCTTTGAAGAATTTTGAAATGCCTGGCACAAAATTCTGCAACTTCGATCTAGTGCGATCACGTGAAAAGTTTAAAACTGGTCAGGTATGGGCTCTGTATTGCAAATTGGATAAGTTGCCCAAAAATTATGCTTTGATAGAAAGTATTAAACCATTTCCTGTTTTTGAACTGTCCATAAAGTGGCTTAAACCTTGCGATCCGCCAAGATGTATTATTCCATGGGTTGACAGGGAAATGCCAGTAAGCTGTGGAACATTTAAGGTCGCATCCAGTGAAGTTGTTGTCTTTAATAATTCCATTTCTTTCTCTCATCAGTTAAGTGAGATACCAGCTGTTAATAACGCGTACACAATCCATCCTAGGGCAGGGGAAGTGTGGGCAGTATATGGTACATTTCGCTCTGACTTGATGTGCTCGGACTTGAAGAAATGCGAGTACGCCATTGTTGAAATTTTAGAGGTGGTTGATGTTCATTGGATAATCGTATCGGTTTTACAAAGAGTTGCTGCTTTTAAGACGATATTCAAAGCTAAAGAAAAAGAGGGACTTGATTCCACTGTGGCTATACCGGTGCTTGAATTGTATAGATTCTCTCATCAAGTTCCTAGTTTCATATTGTCTGGTGCAAGGTTTGGGCAGTTGCGTGGATGCTGGGAGCTCGATCCTAGATCATTGGCAGATTATTAATATTCGACGAACTGAAGATGAGCAGGGTGGTGTAGGTTTTATCCAGTACCACAGTCTATTCCGGAAGATGAACCATTCATAAAGGTATTGTCTTTTGATGTGAAACTGTTTTTTTTTTTTTTTTTTTTTTTAAAGGTATTATATGAGCTTTCCTTGTTAGCTTGTTGAATTTTGGATGGAGTTGATGGCGTCAGTATAGCATCTCTTTTTCCCTAGGCGCGGAAGTGTTTGTGTTTTGTGGAGCTTAATAGAGATGTACTCTGACATTACGTGTTTAGTATGTGAAGTTATATTGGCGTCAGTATTTAGTAACTACCTCATTTTACCTAGTTGGCTTGAAAGTATTCTTGTTCTGTATATCTTTATAACATATTCCAGGTCATATTGGACAACAAAATCAGTCCATCATCTGACTAAGGGGACTCAGTTGCAAACAATAATAACCTCTTATCTGTGTTTTCTGAAAAGTTTCATGAAGGACCACCGAACTGAACCCACGTTTATGTATTTACATTGCGTTGACAGGCTTTAGGGATCATATGGTTATGAAGCCAGTGTTGCTCATTATGATTTTTCGAGTATTCCACTTGTTAGTTAGAGAACTAGAGAGCTACTGAGTTGAAACTAAGTAATGGATGTGTAACAATTTACTATGATCATTATTCTTTACTTGGAGCCTACTGCATAAGAGTCCTTGCACAGTATATATCACATAAATAGGAGTGCTGGCATTATATGGTATCCTTTATGATGGATTGATGCCCAAGCTCTTAAGAACTTTGTTGGTATTCTCTTGCATGTGTCTTATATTTTGGATTGTTTGAGGATTTGCTGTTTGGGGTACCTGTAACTGAATATTTTAAGATTTTTTGGTCAGGTTGATAAACTACAATCTACATTTCAGTTTTCACCAGTGGGAGAATGTCACTTCAAACACCGGATAGCAAGTCCATCTGATGAAAGAGCTACAAACTGGGTGTGAAAGCATTCACTGGCAGGTATTACAATCAGTTTGACAAATACTTTCTTAGATGAATATTTCCTACTACATTATAGGAGGAATACACACGTTTCAGTCCCAGTTTCCTCTTCATCTTATCCCACAGACTTAGGAAAACAAAACTCCATCTATAATAACTTCAGTCCCTCTCTCTTAAGAATTTCCACAAACACTTTTTCAGATCTGAAACCCAAATTCATTCTTCCCTGGAGAGATTTAGGGTTTTTTGATCTGATTAATTATCATCATCAAAGATGGGGAAAGGAGGAGTGAATGAAAGTGTTTTAAAGAACATTGCATTATCATATGCTTATGTAAGTATATGGATCTTCTTAAGTTTCACTGTAGTTGCTTACAACAAATACATTCTAGACAAAAAGATGTATAATTGGCCATTCCCAATTACTCTAACAATGAATTCAGAGAAGAGACTTGAACTTTCATTGTGGAGACTTGAATAATTTCATTGTTGACAGTATAAGCTAAATGCACCTCTGGTCTTTTATGACCCAAAGATGGCTGTTATATCCTTTGAAAATTTCCACCTATACTTTTACAGTGAGTAGCATATTCTTGATATTTCATACCCTCTCTGTATCTGCTGAACCTTTAATTTCTTGATAGGAAGGTGGATGAGTTGAACATTGCTGTGGAAGCTAGAGACCCTCCCTGGTATGGCATCGATGAAGTGGAGCTTGAGAAACGTAGAAGATGGACCAGCACTGCTCGCATTCAGGTATATTGCAAGAATTCATCCGATGGAGACTTTTTATTAGAAACACTCAAGGTCCTACAGTCATTATTTTAGCTTAAAGAAAGCTGCCTGATATTAAATTTTTGGGTCTTTTTCTTTTGAAAAACTTCTGCATTCAAGTTCATTTTTTATTTAAAAAAAATCTGTTACTTTTTTATGTGCTCATTTTACGTGGGTGTCATGAAGAAAGCTGTTGAAGCTAGAAGTGCGAACGGTATGCTCCAGGAGCTAATGAGGTTCCCTAATGATCCTTACCAGGCAGTCAAATCCAGCTCATATGCAGCACAAGATAAAGATGATGAAATCATCTTAGTCAGATTGACAGATGCTCCTCATAAAGTAATCTCCCTCTCTGTTATTCCCCAATGGTCCAACAAATACCAAGATACATACTTGATTCTTATCGATTGCTTTTTGGCCAGCTGATATTTCTAGGCAAAATGATAATGAACTGAAGGAGTTAAGTGCAAGCGTGCGAAGAATTGGAGGTGTGGGGCTTACTTTACACGAAGAACTTACTCGACAAGTACAATTTCTAATTGTCATTCCTTTTTTGAACTGTTTGTCTTGTTTGTCGCAATTTGGAGATACTAGGTTACTGAACTCACACCACTGCTATCCGGCATTAGATATAGTTAGATTATCTCAATGGAAGCTGTCTCTTAGGATTGTCTTCCTCTGCAGTTGCAAGTCTTGTTAACTTGTTTACAATATCATACGTTTTTTATGTATGTCAGTGTTAGAACGAGAATAGTCTATCAAGTAGAATTATGGCCATTCCTTTTGTAAGGTTGAAATGCTGTCTTCTTTGTTAAAATTTGAAGATAGTAGGTTACTGAAGTCACACCCTTGGTCCTGCTGTCCAGCATCGGAGATAGTTAGATATTGTTTACGGAAATGTCTCTTAGGATAGTCTTCCCCTGCAGTTGAAAGTCGAATTGACTTTTTATAATCTCATAATTCCATTAAGTATGTCAATGCTATTGCTGCGCACCCATAGTTTACCAAGTAGCTGCCGCCAAGTTTTCTGAGTTTATATAGAGATTTCTTTGTTATAGCAAAATGTTTTACTAAATTTTAAACATTTTGTTTCAGTTTTGTTTACGTATCTATTGTTGCTGTTGGCCTTGTTGCATTTGTATACTGAGTAAATTTTATCCAATCAGACCCCAATAAGTTGGCTTGATTTGTACATAGTGCCAACATTATCTCAGGCTTTATTAAACTCAGATGAGTCAATTTGGGTTGAACGATCTAACAAAAGGAGTTGCCAGTTTGCCACCAATTTGTTGTTATTGATTTGATTTTGAATTACTATGCCCATTCTTGTATTTATTAGTGCTGCAAAGCGTTTGATTGGTTGAAGGTCACAGATCCATCAGTTCAAGCTGAGATGAAGTTATGGCCTTGCAAGGTTATTGCTGGACCAGGTGAAAAACCTATGATTACTGTCACATACAAAGGCGAAGAGAAGCAATTTTCTGCTGAAGAAATATCATCTATGGTTTTTATTAAGATGCATGAGATTGTAGAAGCTTACCTTGGTTCTTCTATAAAGAATGCTGTTGTTACTTTCCCTGCATATGAGTAGCAGCGTCAAGCTACAAAGGATGCTGGTGTCACTGCTGGTTTTAATGTCATGAGAATCATCAATGAACCAACTGCTGCTGCAATTGCTTATGATGGTCTTGATAAGAAAGCGTGGAGTACCGGGGAGAAGAATGTTCTAATTTTGATCTTGGTGGTGGTACTTTTGATGTTTCCTTACTGACTATTGAAGAGGGTATTTTCGCTGTAGATACCCATCTAGGAGGAGAAGTTTTCGATAACAGGATGGTGAATCATTTCGTGCAAGAGTTTAAGAGGAATAATAAGGACATGAGTGGAAATTCTAGGACATAAGAAGGTTGAGGACATCATGTAAGAGAGGGAAGAGGACTCTTTCGTCCACTGCTCAGACCACAATTGAGATTGATTCTTTGTATGAAGGTGTTGATTTCTGCACATCTATTACTCGTGCTAGATTCGAAGAGATGAACTTGGATCTTTTTAGGAAGTGTGTGGAGCCAGTTGAGAAGTGGTTGATGGATGCTTAGATGGACAGGAACAGTGTTCATGATGTTGTTCTGGTCGGTGGATCAACTAGGATTCCTGAAGTGCAGCCATTGTTGCAGGAGTTCTTTGACGGAAAAAAACTCTGCAACAGTATTAACCCCAATGTAGCTGTGGTGTATGGAGCGGCTATGCAGGCTGCGATTTTGAGTGGTGAAACTAATCAGAATTTGGATCAATTGTTGCTGTTGGACGTTACTCCTCTCTCCCTTGGGCTCGAGACAGCTGGAGGGGTACTGACTACATTGACTTCACGAAACACCGGTATTCCCACCAAGGAGGAGCAAGTTTTCTCCACCTACTCCAACAACCAGCCTGGAGTATCAGTTCAGGTGTGTGAGGGAGATAGAGCTAGAACCAAGGATAAAAACTTGCTTGGTTTCGAGCTGTCTGGAATCCCACCTGCCCCTCGTGATGTTCCTCAGATTACCGTTTGCTTTGACATTGATGCAAATGGTATTCTAACTGAAGAACAGAATCACAATCACTAATGATAAAGGAAGCTTGTCCAGGGAGGAGATTGAGAAGATGGTGCAAGAAGCCGAGAAGTACAAGACTGAAGATGAACAACACAAGCAGAAAGTTTGAGTCGAAGAATGCTTTGGAGAATATGAGGAATACCACCAAGGACGAAAAGTTTGCTGGGAAGTTAGCACCAGCTGACAAGAAGAAAAATGAGAATGCAATTAAAGCTGCTGTTCAGTGGCTTGATACCCAATTGTTGCTAGGATGTATCATGGTGGTGCTGGACCTGACATGGGTGGTTTTGGTGGCATGGATGAGGATGGCCCTTGAATGGGTGGTGCTGGTAGTGGTGCAGGACCTAAGATTGAGGAAGTTAATCAAGTGGAACTTGGTGGAGGGATATGACTTCTTGGGGTCTTAAAGGGGATTTATTTTGTTTAGCTCTGTTCAGTTTACTTATCAAGTTTTCATTTTTATCTGACAAAATGATGGTACAGTCTGGCTGTTGGTTGTAATTTTGATACGGAATGGAAATATTTCAGTTCAAGTTTGTTAAAATTAGTTTCTCATATCATTATATGCTTGATTGTTTAGAACTGCTTATGATGTCTCTGACCTTACGCACATCCTGTGACTTGAGTGCATTATCTGTCTATGCAAGCTCCAGAAGTTTTCAAAAAAAAACTTTTGAGGTATCCCTTTATCAATCGTGCCGTTACTCCTTTATCAATCGTGCCGTTAAAATGCGTGAAAAACCGTGGGCCTTAGCCCGTGACTCTTGAGTCCAAGTCCGCTTTTCAAACTTCGGTTAAAACCTTGAAAAGCATAAAAGTTTTCTTCTCCAACTCGCAAAACCCCTTACTCATGTACTCTCTTCTGGGTTCTTTCCGATTCAAAATTTGAACAGCGATTTCTCAATCAATTCATGGAGATTTAATCTGTAAGTTTACTTCTTATTTTCATCATCAATTTAGTACTTAATTTTCATTAATTTTGCTTTCAGTAGTTTGCTTTTATTTATTTTTTTCCAATTTCAAGGGTTTTTCTTTTGCTTGATAAACCCTAATTCTGTAAAATTGTTTGGCACAGATTTTTCAATGAAGACTTCATCACAAACTCAGTCATCGTCATTATCTTCTTCTACACCTCCTTCTACATTTTCGTTCGGAACTGCCACCTCCATTTCGTCTTCCTCACAATTTTCTTCACCTACCCCTTCGACTGGATTATCCTTTGGAACTACAGCGGCATTTGGTTCATCTGCTGGACCTTCAACAAGTCTTTCCTCAGGAGGAGGATCTCAACAACCTTACACACCATTATATGGGTTTGGAATCCCTTACACACCTGTATTTGGGATTCGTAAAACAGTTGCACCTGCCGACGGTGGTTCTTCATTGTCTGGTTCAACATCTGCACCCCTAGCTGTGTCTAATGTAGCACCAAAGTTCTCCATTCCTTCGTTTGGAGCAGCTCCCTCTACTTCGTTAGCTGTGTCAAATGCTGCACTAGCTTTTACTATGCCCTCCTCTGGAGCTCCCACTGCTGCGGCTGCTGCTTCAACTACTGTTACTGCTTCTCCAGGTTTCTCTCCTTCAAATTTAATTGTGACACCTTCATCTGTTGCTTTGAGAACATCTACTGCAGCTCCTTTTTCTAGCATGTCAACTGCTGCCTCACCCATTAGCATGACTACGAAATCAACAGTTCCATTTGGAACTGGTTCAGCATTGTCCAATACCACTGCTAGCTTTACACAACCGACTGTTCCTGCATCAGTGGCACCTGCTGCAACCTCTACTCCAACAACCACCTCATCAGTGGCATCTGCTGCTACTACTGCAAATGCAGTATTGACTGGGGCACTCTCTAGCCCTGCACCCGCAAAGCCTGTGTTCTCAGCATCAACAGTCACCACCACAGGTCCAGTTCTGTCAGCAAGTGCAGCGACTGCTACTACTACAAATGCAGTATCGACGGGCGCAGTCTCTAACCCTCCACCCACAAAGCCTGTGATCTCAGCATCAACAGTCACCACCACGGTTCCAGTTCTGTCAGCAAGTACAGCAACTGCTACCCCTGCTACTACTACAAATGCAGTATCGACTGGCGCAGTCTCTAGCCCTGCACCCGTAAAGCGTATAGTCTCAGCATCAACAATCACCACCAAGAGTCCAGTTGTGTCGGCAAGTATAGCAACTGCTACCCCTGCTACTACTACAAAAGCAGTATCGGCTGGCGCAGTCTCTAGCCCTGCACCCGCAAAGCCTATAGTCTCAGCATCAACAATCACCACCAAGGGTCCAGTTCTGTCAGCAAGTACAGCAACTGCTACCCCTGCTACTACTACAAATGCAGTATCGACTGCCGCAGTCTCTAGACCTGCACCCGCAAAGCCTATGTCCACCAAGGGTCCAGTTCTGTCAGCAAGGATGGCAACTGCTACCCCTGCTACTACTACAAGTCCAGTAACGACTGGCGTACTCTCTAGCCCTGCACCTACAAAGCCCGTAGCTACTGGTTTCGTATCAAAGGCCATCACCACGACACCTGCTTCTCCTGCCCAGGGTCTCTTGTCTTCACGAGCTGGCCCAGCTGCTAACTCTGCTGGTTCAACACCATCTATTACTACTCCTAAACGAGAACCTGAACTGGTGGTCCTTAAAGTTCCCAATCCAGATTTTTATAACTTCAGGAATAAGAGTAAAGCATCCTTTGAAGTTGGTCAGAAGTGGGCCATTTATGACGATTTAGATCATATGCCCAGAAAATATGTTTGTATCAATAAAGTGTATTTACCTTTCAAGGTGGATGTCACATGGTTGGAGTTTATTGCTGGGGATATAAACGAGACAGCTTGGAAGAGAAGTGGGTTACCTGTTGCCTGTGGGATGTTCAAATATGGGAAGAGTCAGAAGACTGATACAATCACAGCTATGAGTTCATTTTCCCATAAGATTTTCAGGAAAAAAAGTATTAATGAGAGTTGCAACATCTACCCCCGAAAAGGGGAAACCTGGGCCCTCTACAAGAACTGGAACATCAAATGGAGCTCTGATCCGGACAATCACAGAAAGTACGAGTATGAATATGTTGTAGTCCTGTCAGATTACACCAAGTATTCAGGCATTTTGGTTGCCCATTTGGTTAAGTTAAAAGGTTTTGTAAGCCTGTTTAAGCCAACCAATAAAAATGGCCTGGCTTCCTTTCAGATACCATCCAATCAAATGTTAAGATTGTCTCACAGGGTTCCTTCAAATAGAACGAACGGTTCAGAACGAAAAGACGTCCCTGAAGGTTATTTTGAACTTGATCCTTGCTGTCTGCCCAGTAACCTTGAAGAAGTGTCTGAGTTCATTGATAGGAAAGCTGAAGTTGTTGATGATGATAATAATGATTCGTCAATATCCGTATCAAAGGATAAGCATCCTATGCTGAAGAAAAGAAAAAACCCTGATACAGAGATTACCTTGGATGGGAATTCCCGAGGTGGAAATAAGTCTTCTAGGATGTCAGATGGATGCTATAAGAACCCAAATGAAGAAAACCAGGCAGCAGAAGCTTCTGGTCAACCTCTGAATAAGAGTAAGGCTACCAGTGTTTCAGATGGCGGGAAAATTGTTGCTGCTCACGCTAAGGAAATGAGCCCAGATGGTGTGAATACCACACCTGGCAGTGTGGACGAGGTCATCCCCTCTTCACTTTCTTCTTTGAATTTTTTTGAATTGCTAGACACGGAATTTTGCAACTTTGACGAAGAGCGATCCTGTGAAAAATTTAAGACAGGTCAGGTATGGGCTCTGTATTACAAATTGGATAAGTTTCCCAAAACATATGTTCAGATAGAGTGCGTTGAATCGTTTCCTGTTTTTAAGCTGTCTGCAAAGTTGCTCAAATCTTGCGATCCTCCAAGGCGTATTATTCCATGGGTTGACAAGGAAATGCCAGTAAGCTGTGGAACGTTTAAGGTCACATCTAGTGAAGTTGTTTTCTTTTATGATTCCATTTCTTTCTCTCATCAGGTAAGTGGGGTACCGACTGCTAATAACGTGTACACAATACTTCCAAGGGCAGGGGAAGTGTGGGCAGTATACGGTAAATTTCGATCTGACCTGACGTGCTCGGACTTGAAGAAATGCGAGTACGACATCGTTGAAATTTTAGAGGTGGTTGATGTTCATTGGATAATAGTATCAGTTTTGGAAAGAGTTGCTGGTTTTAAGACGATATTCAAAGCGAAACAAAAAGAGGGACTTGATTCCACTGCGGCTATTCCGTGGATTGAATTGTATAGATTTTCTCATCAAGTTCCTAGTTTCATGATATCAGGAGCAAGGTATGGCAAATTGCGTGGCTGCTGGGAGCTCGATATTAGATCATTGGCAGCTTCTGATCGACCTCTGGATAAGAGTAAGGCTACTAGTGTTCCGAATGGTGATGAAAATGTTGGTGCTCCCACTAAGAAAATGAGTCTAGATGGTGTCATTTTCATACCTGGAAATGTGGGCGAGAACATCCCCTCTTCACCTTCTTCTTTGAAGACTATTAAAATGCCTGTCACAAAATTTTGCAACTTTGATGTAGTGCGATCCTGTGAAATGTTTAAGACTGGTCAGATATGGGCTCTGTATTGCAAATTGGATAAGCTTCCCAAAACATATGCTCAAATAGAGAGTTTTAAATCATTTCCTGGTTTTAAACTGGTTGTAAAGTTGCTTAAATCTTGTGATCCATCAAGAAGTATTATCCCATGGGTTGACAAGGAAATGCCAGTTAGCTGTGGAACATTTAAGGTCACATCTAGCGAAGTTGTTGTCTTTAAAGATTCCATTTCTTTCTCTCATCAGTTAAGCAAGGTACCAGCTGTTAATAACGTGTACACAATCCATCCAAAGGCAGGGGAAGTGTGGGCACTATATGGTAAATTTCGCTCTGACTTGACGTGTTCAGACTTGAAGAAATGCGAGTACGACATTGTTGAAATTTTAGAGGTGGTTGATGTTCATTGGATAATTGTATCTGTTTTACAAAGAGTTGCTGGTTTTAAGACGATATTCAAATCTAAAGATAAAGAGGGACTTGATTCCACTGCGGCTATACCGTGGCTCGAATTGTATAGATTCTCTCATCAAATTCCTAGTTTCATATTGTCAGGAGCAAGGTGTGGGCAGTTGCGTGGATGCTGGGAGCTTGATCCTAGATCATTGGCAGTTTATCGATACTCAACAAACTGAAGATGAGCAGGTTGGTGTAAGTTTTATTCAGTTCGACAGTCTATTCCAGAAGATGAACCATTCACAAAGGTAGTGTCTTTTTATTTGAAAACTGGGTGTCTCTTTTAATAGGTATTATATGAGCTTTCCTTGTTAGCTTGTAGAATTTTTGATGGAGTCGATGGCGTCAGTTTGTATAGTATCTCTTTTTACCTAGGCCTGATACTCTCTGGCGTTACATGTCAGTTATTTTGTGAAGCTATATTGGCGTCAGTATTTACAAACTGGAATCGTGTCGTTGATGGTGTTATTAATTATCTCCAGGTATCCTGAAAATTCAGAAAAGAAAGCTGTTCCTTTTCCATGAGAGAATACTATAGTGGTTAGTTTTTCTGCTGAGTATGTTTGGGAGAATTTTTGATACCTTTCTTGAATTTTTGATACCTTTCTTGAATTTTTGATACCTTTATGACAGGCAGAGGAGAGAATGACTTATAAAACCTTCTTCACCACCTAGTCTGTAAAAGAGAGATGTAATGAGTACTGTCCTGGTTGATGCCTGAAGTTTAACCATATGATAAAACCAATCAACTGCTGCCATGTGTGTGGAGGGTGGTACCCACATGTCCAATCAACTACTGCCGCATATGTGGAGGGTGGAACCCGCATGTCCAGATGGAAGTGTACAGAATATCTCAAATCAGTTAGATGAGATGAGGGAAACCAACATTTTGGAAGAAGTACAGAATATCTCAAAGATGAAGTAGTACAGAATGATTTTGAAAGAAGTTCTGTTTGAGTGATAAAAAGAGAGACGGAATTGGTCAATTGGATGTAGTGTGAGTTGGTAGTTTATGAAGAAACTGTCTCTCCCTTTGCCCCACTTGATAATACAACGAAGTTGACCTTAATACATTCTCTGGTTATCCTTGCAAAAAAAATTCAAACATGATCTGATGAATATTTCAGGTCATCTCAAATAATCTAATTGACAAGCATGGTCAAAAGTAAGACAAGCAGGCCCTGTGCATTTCTGAATTCAGATATAATACAATTTTATACTTCTCCCAAACTCCCAAAAGAAATAAATTACAGACCTTTGTTACCCCCGCATTCTGCAGAACTTAATCGTTAACCAAATTCTCAACTCAATCGCATAAAATAAATTTTCTTTCACTTTGGAAAAAGAAATTTCCCATCGGCAGAAAAGGAAGTATCTAGCTTGCACAATGGTTTCACATGATGAATATGGCAACAGCTTCTCCAGCATTCATTGGAAGGATCTCGACTCCCTTCTTGCTTTACTGTATTTATCGACAGGATACCGCACTCAGCCTTTCTTGGACTGCCACAAGTTCATCCTTGTCTTCGGAACCCTGCAGTAGCAAAGAATAATATTTTAGGGATGTACTCTTAATCACGAAAAGCATAAAATGGCACATACAGTTCTTCTGGCAATCATGGATCTACAGTTGTATTAGATTTAAAAACCTATCTGTTCATGTAAACTTGGCTGGGATTCGGGTCACTCAACAAGTACCACTAGTAGTCATCATATGGTGGTTCACAGGTTTGACGCTGAAATTTCATTCAAGCTATCTACCTTGGTCAAGAAATTATGCTTCGATCTGCTGGTCTTGATTGTAGAAAATAAAAGAAAACTCTATAGTTTGGGAGCTACTGCTAAAAAGATAACTAGGGGAAACTGATTTACAGGTCCATAAAATTAGTTTCTGTTTTCACTTCTCTATATTCTTTCGCATTCTTTAAAACTTACTACCAAGATCATCTCAAAGAGAACGTTAAGTGTGAATTACAGCCTGCATTCTGAATAATAAATGGCAATAGTTTTACCTGTACTTCTTCCCTAACTCCAGGTAAAGGTCATGCACATATTGCAGTGCTTCATCCTTCCCATACTTAGGTGGACCTCGCCACTTTGAAACAGGATTGCAAGTAACAACCACAACTGTGATCCACAAGTACTTCAGATGCTTATTATCCGTAAGCCATTTCCTGAAATAAACAAAAAAACAAGAGTCGATAAGAAACAGAAAGCAAAGGTCCTGGGGATGAATCTTTAGTGGAAAGCTATGTCAGATCACCAGATACAACATTAAGAGGGTACTACAACTTGATGAAGAATAATCCAGAGTTGGACTTGGTCAGAAACAAAATTTTCGACATGTCATTACTTGTGGTTTTTCTTGATCTTTGTCATGTTGGAAACGGATGTGCTCAACAAAGTCTCAAGCGAAAATATCTATAGATACACTATAAGAGCTCAAACCCAATGCTGGAAAAGTTATGGAACTACGGAAACTTGCATATTATTTGGATGGTTAATAAGTGAGGGACCTCGTTAATTTTAAAACAAAGACATATAACAGCACTAAAACAAGGACTAGGTGAAGAAAGAAGGCAGTGGGATGAATGTTAAACAGGAGAATATGGCATCTTCAAAAAGCTAGAAGATGGACTCATGAGGCTCTTGCTCCGAGCACTCCACCTTTGCTCTACTGGAGCAGGTGCTGGTATCCCTTCGCTCTCTACGAGCTTTTGCGGCCTCTCCAAGAATTCTAGGTCTTTCACGCTTGGTTTCGCTAAGCTTCCACCAGGAAAGCAGTTCTCTGAGACCCACTGATGACCACCACAATCAAAACCCAAACTTTCATCACTCCATCCCACTCTGTATCCCTCTGACTTTCTCTAGAACTCTGCCTCTGCTTCATTAACCTTTATGACATGATCTGTGTCAAGTGGATCAAGGGCAAGAAGCTTGTCTCTCAGCTCTGTGAATGAGAGCTCATTTATGTCCGGCTCATCGTTTTCTCCGGTCCTGCAAACAACAAATTTAACAGTTCATTAGCTACCACTATTAGGAATTTAACATAAGAACATAATAGACCTTACAACATGGATAAACTCCATGCACACAGTGAAAAGAACACCAATCACTTAAATCAGCAGCCTTAAACTCAATATTACTGACCAGAAAAATAAGTATAATATCTATACAAGCTACAAATGTACAGCGAAAAAATCATAAGTGATTCCTAAGGAGAGAAACAAAGAAAGAGAAAAACTGAACCATAATACCAATTACCAATTCACTTTTTTCAATCCAGTGGACTTCTACATGGATAGAGACGTAGAGTTTATTTCTTCGGGAACTAGAAAAAGGCGTCAAAAGGGAACATCGTCGGCATGGACACATGAAAAGGACGAGGCAACCAAAAACAGTAAATATAACCAGAATTTTATATACTTTTCATTCCTGCTATTCCTGCTTGTAGGACAAAAAGATAGCACTTGAAAATGAGTAGTCTATAGAAAAGAAAACTCTAGAGTTTGGGAGCTACTGCTAAAAAGATAACTAGGAGAAACTGATTTACAGGTCGATAAAATTAGTATCAGTTTTCACTTCTCTGTATTCTTTCAGTCATGCATTCTTTAAAACTAACTACCAAGTTAATCTCAAAGAGAACGTTAAGTATGAATTACAGCCTGCATTCTGAATAACAAATAGCAATAGTTTTACCTGTGCTACTTCCCTAACTCCAGGTAAAGGTCACGCACATAATGCAGTGCTTCATCCTTCCCATACTTAGATTTAAACTTAGGTGGACCTCGCCTCTTTGAAACAGGATTGCAAGTAACAACCAAACCGTCTCTGAATACGAGATTCACAAGTACTTCAGATGCTTATTATCCGTAAGCCATTTCCTGAAATAAACCAAAAAACAAGAATCAATGAGAAATAGACACCAAAGGTCCTAGAGATGAATCTTAAATGGAATGCTACGTCAGATCACCAGATACAACATTAAGAGGGTACTACAACTTGATGAAGAAATATCTAAAACTGGACTTGGTCCGAAACAAATTTTTCGACATGTCATTACTAGTGGTTTTTCTTGATCTATGTCATGTTGAAAACGAATGTGTCCTCCAAGAGTTCCTGTCTCTCAACACTGCAGTGTGACCTAGCAACCTCATCCCAAGGCCCCCAAGGCCACAGCGAACTAGATAAAACAACTCAGGTTCCTTCTCTTTTATAATCTCTATTGTTCCCTTGGCAGGGGTAACTAGTTTCATGCTAATGACTTGCTCATCATTGGGAGGCAATCTTGCAACAGAAAATGAATGCTAGAAAAGAGAAAGCTAAGAAACAAAAAATCAAATGAAATTCCTGGTGTAGGTGCTGTTTCAAAATAGTGAACTGAGTATTACAATCTGAATTAGCACATGACACATTACCATTGTAGAAATTAATTACACAATCCTAGTAATCAGAATTTATTTGTTGCCTCACATTTTAGCACTCTTGTTTATTTGTTTAAGGATCTAGTCTTAATCACGAAAAGCATAAAATCGCACAGTACATAGATTATATTTGTGTTGTCAGGACTATAAACCTCAGTTAAGAAATTATGCTTCGATCTGCTGGTCCTGATTGAAGTCTCAACCGAAAATATTAATAAATACACTAAGAAGCTCAAACCCAATACTAGAAAAGTTAGGGAACTCCGGCAACTCACATATTATTTGGTAGCATCTCTATTTGGATGGTTATAAAGTGAGGGGACCTCGTTCATTTTAAAACAAAGACATAACAGCACAAAAACAAGCATTAGATGAAGAAAGAAGGCAGTGGAATGAAAGTTACCCAGGAGAATATGTCATCTTCAACTAAGCTAGAAGCTGGACTCATGAGGCTCTTGCTCTGAGCACTCCACCTTTGCTCTATTGGAGCAGGTGCTGGTATCCCTTTGGTCTCTACGGAAAGCTCCTCCATGAATTCTAGGTCTTTAATGCTTGGTTTCCCTAAGCTTCCAGCAGGGAAGCAGTTATCTGAGACCCACTGGTGAGCACCACAACAAAACCCAAAATTTCATCACTCCATCCCAATCTGTATCCATGTGACTTTCTCTAGAACTTTGCATCTACTTTATCAACCTTTATGACATGATCTGTGTCAAGTGGATCTAGGGCAAGAAGCTTGTCTCTCAGCTCTGTGAATGAGAGCTCATTTATGTCTGGCTCATCATTTTCTGAAGATTTAAGCAGTTTCTCCGATCCTGCAAACTAATTTAACAGTTCATTAGCTAACACTATTAGGAATTTAACATAAGAACATAATAGACCTTACAACATGGATAAACTCCATGCACACAGTGAAAAGAACGGCAAATCACTTTCATCAGCAGCCTTAAACTCAAACTTATTGACCAGAAAAATAAGTATAACACCTATACAAGCTACATATGTACAGTGAATCAATAAGGAAAAAACCAAAAGTGATTCCTAAGGAGAGAAACAAAGAAAGAGAAAATCTGAACCATAATACCAATTCAGTTTCTCAATCCAGTGGATAGAGATGTAGAGTTAAAATCTTCGGCATGGACACTTGAAAAGGATGATGCAACCAAAAAAGAACAAATATGACCAGAATTTTATATACTTTTAATTCCTGCTTGTAGGTCAAAAAGGTAGCACTTGAAAATGAGTAGATTATAGAAAAGAAACGGAAACTCAATGGATTGGGAGCTACTGCTAAATGATAACTAGGAGAAACTGATTTACATGTCGATAAAATTAGTTTCTGTTTTCATTTCTCTGTATTCTTTCAGTCATGCATTCTTTAAAACTAACTACCAAGTTCATCTCAAAGAGAACGTTAAGTATAAATGCATTCTGAATAATAAATGGCAATAGGTTTTACCTGTACTTCTTGCCTAACTCCAGGTAAAGGTCACGCACACACTGCAGTGCTTCATCCTTCCCATGCTTAGGTTTAAATTTAGGTGGACCTTGCCACTTTGAAACAGGATTGCAAGTAACAACGATAAATGTCTACGAGATCCACAAGTACTTTAGATGCTTATTATCCCAAAGCCATTTCCTAAAATAGACAAAAAAAAACAAGAATCAATAAGAAACAGAAAGCAAAGGTCCTGGAGATGAATCTTTAATGGAACACTATGTCAGATCACCAGACACCACATTAAGAGGGTAGTACAACATGATGAAGAAATATCCAGAACTGGACTTGGTCATAAACAAAAGTTTTGAGATGTCATTACTTGTGGTTTCTCTTGATCTCTGTCATGTTGTAAACGAATGTGTGCTCCACGAGTTCTTGCCTCTCAACACTGCAGTGACCTCAGCAACCACTCCAAGGCCCCCAAGGCCACAACGAACTAGATAAAACAACTCAGGTTCCTTCTCTTTCGAAATCTCCATTGTTCCCTTGGCAGGGGTAACTAGTTTCTTGCCAATGATTTGCTCATCAATGGAGGCAATGTTGCATCAGTACCATGAGCACCAACCTACCAAAAAATGAAAGCAAAAAAAAAAAGAAGAGAAAGCTAAGAAACAAAAATTCAAATGAAATTCCTGGTGTAAGTGAAGCGGTTTGAAATAGTGAACTAAGTACTACCATTTGAATTAGCACATGACACACTATCGTTGTAGAAATTAACTACACAACCCTAGCAATCAGAATTTATTTGTTGTCTCACATTTTAGCACTTTTGTTTTTATCAATATCCAAAAATTCCCATAACCTATCATTTATCCAACATGCTATTCTCGGACAACAAGATTGATTTAAGATGCTACATTTCTGTCTATTTATCCAAATTGAATCCATGCTAAAACAAAAAATAATTATCATTTTCAAAGTTAAACTACCCTAATTTTAAACACTGTATGTATCAACTCACTGAAATAACCTGCAAGATCTGGCTATTTGCTGCTCCCTTATCGATGCAAAATTCTGCAAAGGAATCCCATTCTCCTTAATTCCATCAACAAGTTGCTGAACTCTAATACTTGCTGAACTCTAATACCTGCTTGAACTCTTTACAGTTTTCTTTTGTTTATCAACCTCAAGAACCTTATCCATGAGTGCTAGATTCACCATTCCAGCTCTCAATAAACCAATTCCACTAGGAGACAACCCCGATCCAGCAGGTCTAATCTTCTGTCCTTTATCTTTGACAATCTTTTCCGATCCTTCGAGATTCTCTGGTTGTAGAGAAACCCTAGTTTGAACTTCATGAGTACCAGTTCATCTGGAAGCAGTAGGAAGATCTTCAGGTAATGGAGCATAACGAAATAGCACTATGGTTGGGTTTTATATTTTTATTCTCACACGTCCGAACGTCAGTTTTGTGAATAAAAATCAAACCTTAATGGATTTGAAACTAATATCCTGGGTCGTGTTCTTCTTACCAAGTTCTACATGCCCACCAAAATTAAGCATATTCTGAAATATAAAACCTTACAATCTACCGAATTTAATTTCAGTGGCTAAAAATCATTTAATTTTCAACTGCTCATTTTCAAAGTAGTGGATGGTGGTGTTATACGACTCGGAATACGCTAATTTTCTGTAGGAAAGTCGACATTTGTAAGAGAAATATATCCCCAAAATATTAACTTCAAATTCATTATGGTTTGGTTATTAATCGCAAAAATCACGTCCAACGTGTGAGAATAAAAATATGAGGGGATCCCTCCTCTTTAAATAATGGTAAACCTAAAAACTAGAAAAATATAATCATGTGTTATTGTGAAGATTTTTTAGAATAAAATTGCAAAAGGTACCATGAACCCAGTATAACACTCAAAGAAGGCATATCTGCTGTGAGAGGTAGCGTCCAAGGTATTTCTTTGATACTAATTAATTAATTAATAATAATATGGTTTTAAGTGAATTTTCTTTGTTGTGGTTATATTCCTAGGGCTTTTGGCCCCACCGGAAAATATTTCGGCCAATAAAATCTCTTGAGAAAATTTAGACCAATAGTAAATAAGAGCTTCTGGCCCCACCAAAAAATCTTAAATAATAAAGAAATAATACCTTAAGTAAAAAAAATCTTACCCGTCCCCACGAGAAAATAATTCCTTAAAGTAAAATAAAAAATTACACGGGTAATTTTCTTTTTAAGTTTAGGTTTGGGCAACCAACCTGAGCCCGTGCAGCGCACGGGCGCACATCTAGTATCTACGATATCAACACTTTAAAAGTGTGTTGCCGAGGACTTTGAGTAGTTTACTTTTTGACGTGACCACTTAGAGTAAACTTTCAGTGGTTTGTTAAAGAGCTTCAATAGTGTAATTAATCAATCATCATTCCAGAAAAGCAACAAATCTCCGACGAACATCAAATGAGATAAGGAAGGGCCATATCTCCACTTTATGGCCAATTATATAATCCTTAAGTTTTACCTTCTTCTATCATGAATGCAAAAAGCTCTTACAATGACACTTATAAAGACTCGATGACTTTCTTGGAAATACTACATTTTGTATAATCTGCCTTCATGGAGAAAATTCTGATTGGATTTGCTCCAGAAACCTGTTTAAATGGGTATTGGGTCGTTTAGTATGATTCCTTTTACAATCTTGTATACCACATTTCACAAGGATATAAGCCTAAAGTTAGCTGGGTTTGAAAAAAAATATCTCCGGAATCAACAGTAAATTGGTATGATTCCTTACCGGAGGGAGGTAAGCATCTGACTAAATTTATGACATCATCACCAATAATTTGCCAATACTTCATGTACAATTTGAGAGCGTATCCATTAGGATCCGGAGAACTTAAATTTGAGTATGTTATTCAATAGGTACGAATCTCTTGCCTCGTATAAATTATTCATATTTTTTATTAACATCTGTAATTATTAGCCCATGTCCAAATGCGTATCCATCAGATACTATACTTTTTATTTCTCTACAAATCACAAAGATTATTTTCAAATCTCATTTTTTTGTCTCTACAAGTCACAAAGACTCACTACAATACTCTCAGAGAATCACTAGAAATCTCTATATTTTCAGAGAATCTTCGGGAGTCGCTCAAATAAAAAATCTATGAAAATCTATAGAAATCTTATTTGACTACCTCCCTGTTAGAAGCGGTTGGTTACCAATCCTTATATGTATCACGAATAACTTTGAACGAGTATAATGATAAGCAAGAAATCCGTCCATCAGAAATGAAAAATTGATATAATCTCTACTCTTATCTAAAAAGCAGTATAAATAGCTCGAAGTTTTTGGTTTATTTCGGAAGAAAATAATAATAAACAAAATTGAATAGGAAATCACTATAAACAAGTTAATAAAGTAAAAAGTTGATTAAAGGTTTCATCATGCACCCATAAATGGGTATAAACATATTTTTGTGTCCCTTTTTTACTGCAACTCTTGGTAACACGGTAGTTTGGATACCCTATTTGTTTCCTCGATTCATTAGGTAATTAGGTTCTTCCAAAGTTCAATTCGATACACTACCTAGAACTAGCTCTCTAGATATATTTCTATGAACCAAGCTGAATATTATCATGCCATTTAACACGCACTTTAACAATTATATTAGGTTTTTATTCTACTTAGATCAAAATTCAAAGCTCGGTCTCATATATAATAGGTTTTTATTCAACTTACGGTCATTTAACAAAACCATCTGATAATTAATTAAAGATCAAAATTTCTAGACTACCATTAGAATCGTTATCATGTTATTTAACATGAAATTCAAATAAGCAAAATAAATGAATCACATGTAGCATATCATGGGAGAATAAAACAACTTCGAAAGTACGAAACTCGTAAACTAATTAAAACTAGTCAAACAACATGTTCATGGTTTCAAACGAAATCCTTAATTAATGGTAAATTAGCTAGGCATGTATTTTTTTTAAACACATAGAAGGATAATATTTCATAATATTGCTTCCAAAAAAAAATTAAAAAAAATTTCATGTATATGACTGACTGCTAGTTGAGTTGTTAGCATAAATCTGAGTTGTACCCACCATTACCAGAGACACCCTAAAGATACCAAACATAATCTCCTCCAAAAATGCTTCATTGTTGAGGAAAAAAATATAAGACAAATAAGATTTTCTGCATTACATATGTACAATCGTATCTGATATTGTTATGTTTGTTACGAGCTTTTAGTAAATTGTATATCATTAGACGCTAGATTATTTTATTTTTAATGATGTATTGTTCATTGATTCAGCTTTCGTCGCGTCTTTAGATTAATGTGTTTTTTTCTAAGATAATAAAAAAGGTTCCACTAATTAAACTAAACAGGCATCATCAAACCAACAGACATGGATCCGACAACAACTGGATCGGTCAAAAACGCAGAACTCATCACCGGTGGCACAAAGTCGTATAGTTTTTTTTAAGTATTCTCTGTTACCTTGTTCATGAACAATGAGTAAAGATCAACCAAAATGCTTGGAGGAGGAAGCAACATGGGCGGTCATTCATTTTTGGGGATTTTGTGTTTCCCCCTCAAAATAAATAGCTATTTTGCATTACCCCTTTTAAAATCAGTAATTGGTGAAACCCCCTTTCTATTGTAACTTCCGTCAGTACCCAGTTAATCAATCACATGCAGTGCACGCGTGGGAGATAAAATTCGTTAAGACATAAATAACTATGTAATCTTAGCATCTTACTTCTTTTAGTCTAATCTGACGGTCCAAATCCTAAATACTCTTTCTAACCTAATTGTACTCTGAGCATCATGCCTGTTCTCTCAAAAACTCAATTCTTTCTCGCAAAAAAAAAAAAAAAAAACACACATAATCCATCCACCATCAAAACCAAGCCGCTTCAAATTTCAGCTTAAACTCCATTAAACTGCAACTGAAATAATCGCAGGAGAAGCGGGTATACAAGAGAAATTAGTGACGATGGCGACGGATATATAGCTAATGCTACTATGGTTTCTCAATACCCTTTTATTCATCATCACAGACAATGTATCAATACAAACCCGTTCTTAGAAACCCAAATCTAAGCATACTCAAATACATATATGTCCATACCTCACGACAATCATACATCATCCATCACATGTCATCCTCCTTCCCTCCCTCTACCCACAAATCCCACTTCCCATGTATTCTGAATCACCCTAGTTAATGCTTTTCACAAATTCATCGATCATAAAATGATGAAGAAGAAACCCGTGAATTTAATTTCTTAGATCTGCAAAAATTTCCAATCAATTTTGAATTTAGGGTTATGAAATGATATTTAATTTTTCTAGAGATGATGAAGGATGTTTGATTTTCTTAATGGGTGAGAGAAGACTAAACGAGTGGATGGTGAATCAAATAGGAACCAGTGTTGATTTACCTTCACTGGATTATTTTCATTACAGTGAACTAAAATGAGCCGATGTTGGGAGAGGTGATTGAGGTATCGACGGTGGAGGGCTTCTATTTTGTTTATGCCTGAGTGTATTTTACAATTTTCAAAAATTACTATTTATTTACGACACACATGTGCACTGTTAACTGGTTATTGACGGCAGTTATAACCTAAAGGAGGCTTCACCTATTATCGATTTTAAAAGAGGGTAATGCAAAATAGCTATTTATTTTGAGGGGTAAACACAAAATCCCCCTTCATTTTTTTACTTCGGATGTGGTTTAAGAAACCCTAACTGAAAGGTCAGTTTTTTTTTTTTTTGGTTAATTAATTGAATTATTTTGTTTTTTGTTGGTCATATCTTTAGTTATAAGGTGTTGGCAGGTGGTAGTCGCATTATCGCTACTTCGAGAGAGAAAGGTACATGTTTGATCTTGTTTTAAGTGGTGTTCATATGTATGATATTAATGGATTTAACTCCTCGAGAATTGGAGATTAACTTGCCCACCATAACTGAGTACACACTTTCAAATTCTTCATCAAGATTTTATATTTGATTCAATTGTTAATCTGAAAATGTGCATTGAAAATTTATGATGCACACCCGTAATTGAAAGCATATATGACACAATTTTTTTAATAATTATTTTTAATATTTATATAATATGAAACCGTGCAGTGATGTTGACGGATAATAAAAAATGAAGTTGTAATGTAGGGTGTTACTCCTGGTGCTTGTTATTACCAAATTAAACCAATTCGGGTGGAAGCATTAAAAAATGACAACATGTTATCCGAAAGAGAAGGCGTGAATAACTGAAGGAATTAAAGCACGCGGCTAGCGTGGAAGATAACAAACGACTTCAAAAGCCTACGGAAAATGTTGATTGTTGAAATGGTAATTTGATATTAGGTGTACCCGTCCAAGTCACAACAATGACAACACCTTTTATAAGAAAGGTAAAAGAGAGAGTCCCTGAGATGGTATGTTTCACCATCTGTTCTGATCATTTCCCAAAATTTGATTAACCCACCAATTACACATTTTCATTATAAGAGATTTTGAATTAAACATGTTGTTAGATTGATTTTTCTGATTAAGTCTTTGAGTGAGTGTATTTTGTCCACTGCAGTTAATCCCCTGATATTCTACGCTAGTATTTTAATATCCACTGTAACTCTCTGAGGCCAAATTCACTGCATCTTCAAAAACTTCTTTTTCTCTTTTTTTATTTTCCATATCTTTTACTTCTATAAGATCCCCAATTTCTAACAAAAAAATAATAATCTTGGTGCTTCTGTCTTTACTTAATTTGATATGCTTGGCCACAATTTCTGCATACATTTTGCTCTTACTTTTTCTTATTGTCCCTCAAGTTTGCTCCAATGTTTGTAGTTTCTTCAATTATTAAAGCCACAGTATAATGAATTGAGTTAGTCATTACAATCTCTTTATTCAAATTTAGTGATAATTGTGCAGATTATTCTATTATCTCTACTGTTTGAAGTATATCTTCATTCTCTGTTACTTGATTCTCATTGATTGTAGAATTGAAACTCATGTTTTCCATTACCCTTCGTGTTTGTTGTTTTCAATGGTAACGGTCGATAAACTCTTGGATTGGTTTTGACTTTTTAACAATCATATGCTTTTGACATTTTGTGACCTTCATTTGACCTTCCTTAGCTTTATTTTCAAAAAAAAAAAAAAAATTGAAAAAAAAGGTGATAGTTTTGGGGTGTGAATATCATCTTTTCCTGAATGTTGTCCCAACTCCACGTGTTTTTTTTTTTTGAAAAGTAAGGACCTTACCTTGCTGCTCATAGAATTCAAAATTTGAATTTACACGGAAGAGGTTGTCAGATTTAGAGCATCTTATGCCCACTGTGTGGTCTAGAAGAAGAAGAGTCAGTGAATCATTTATTGTTACATTGTGACTTCACTTACAAAGTATGGAATTACTTCATAGGAGGTTACAATGTCAAATGAGTGCAATGAGGCACAATTACAAGCCAGTTAGAAGCTTGGAAATCCAGAAGGGCCTTGAATAGGGGAAGAAAAATTTGGCCTTTGGTGATATTTACATTGAGTTGGGCAATTTGGATAAAGAGGAAAAGAAGATGCATGGCTCACAAAATACCAAAATCAGCAGGAGAGATCATTAATGAAGTTAAGCATTTGATATTCATTTGGGGAGGTAATGCAAGATGGTTTAGAGATACTCCTTTCCAAGACATTGTAACTCTTAAAAAGTTGTAGTTGATAAAATGTAATACAATATGTAATCACAACAAAAATGAGGGCTTTTCCTTAATATATTTTTTCCTTTAATACGTGTAGCCTTTCACTCAGAAAGAAATAATGTGGCATTTCGTAGTAGAATATCTTGGCTAACAACAAAATAGATGTAATATATAATCAGATTTGAACACAAACATCATATAACCGTGAGATTCTTATGCTGGCATTTTGGAGGTGAGATTCTTATGTTATTGTTTCATGCCTGTTTTGTTTATCACAAACATCATACAACCGTGACAAATGTGTTTACCATAAATTGGCGAATAACTATCAAAATATAAGACATCTTCATATATCTTCTTTTTCTTATATTTCTCAAATTACCATAACTTTTTCCGAAATGTTTATTCATTTTTTAGTATCAAATTTCTTATTTTAAAGGGGAAGATGTTGAAGTAAATTGAGTTATGTGAGCATTAATATTGGTATCAAATTTATGGTTCCTAAATACTTATGAACAAAAGCTCGAAGTACCAAAAGGAAGACAGAAAGACCGAAAGAAAACAGAACGAGAACTAAAGCTCATGCAGTCCATTAGCATTTTGTATAACATTTATAACTTTAATAGGTGTTTGTTTGGATGTAAAATTGATGAAATATATATAGTTTAGAAATTAAACCTTTAATTATTAGATTTCGAAAAGATTTTACTAAATCAAACTTAGATATTTTGATGTTTAACTGATTGATGCAAGAGAGCAATCAAAACAGTTCCAAGTTTTTATTTTTAACCCGGCCTTAATATTAGCATCTCCGAACAACCAAAAGAAAAAGATGGAGGCTCGCTCTTTTACGTGAATAAACGTATTTTAATTTCAAAAAATTTGTATGGCAATCAACAACAAAAGTATTTCACAAAAGTAAAAAAGTAGTATATCAAAAAAAAAAAAAATGAAAAAGTAAATTTATTTAGTTGCACAAAATTTTTTTTTTTCAAGAAAAATAGATTTTAAACTAACTTTTGATTTTTCTACTCAAAATTAAATTGATTTTTTTTTTCCAATGTGGTATCCAAAGTCCAAACACCCTCAGGCCCTGCCCATTTAAGAGCAGGTCAACTAGTGCGGTTTTCAAACAGACCGACCTTTATCAAAACTGCCCTGTTCAATATCTCCTTGGTAACTATGCAATATAATTTTTTGGCTAAAGATAACAAATTAAACTTCCCAGGAAATGATGAAACGCAGATAGTTGACAGCTCGATTAGCCGATTTTTGACGTTGGAGTTTATTATATTTCGAGTTTGAAAAAAAAGAGAAATGATAACCCATCACTCCATTAATATATTTTTTTTTCCAGAGATGGAATGTTGCACATCTTTTGTGTTACAACCGTAGTTGGAGAACAAACACTTCCACAGTTCCACTTGTGCTGCATTTTTGTAGTACAACTACCGGAGCTAATAAGGTATTTAGGAGTAATACATAATCGGGTTTTTAACACAAGTCCAAGAAATTCAATTCACATTTTACGAGGAGGTCCGGCGACTTCGACGTGAGAATCCCAAGCTACCTTTTCATCACCGAAATCATATAACCGCGATAAATGTATTATCAATAAATTGGCAAACAACTATCACAATTTAAACAGACGTACATATACATTATTTTTTTCCGTTTCATTTTTTCTCTTGACCACTTTTATTCTTTTTTCTCAAAATGTTTATATGTATCTACTAGTAAATCATGATCAAGCTTCTTATTTTAAAGGGAAACTTTTTTTTTTAATAAGATGTTGGAGTAAATTGAGCTACCCCTGCCTATACGGAGAAGAAACGACATGGGATTGATTACATAACTGAGACAAAGTTAAGTTGGTTTAGATATTTAGTAATTTTGGTTTTAATTTAAAAGCTGTGGATTCGATTCTCAGGTCATTGAATTATCTGTGAAAATACAACGAAAGTTAGAACAACAAGGATGAAAAGACTTTTTTACGTTTGTTTTGTCTACACCTCAGTTGTTTTTTTAGGCCACACCTCCTTGTTAGATATTAAGTATTAACACAGTACGCAAGCACTTGATAAAACTCCACAAACTTCGTTTCTTTTGTCACCCTTACAGAAATTTGAATATGGCACCATTGAAATCAAGGTGAATTTCTATGCTAATTACATTTGGTATGGATAAAAATTGCTTCAAATGCTCCAAACTTCACTATCTCACTGTCTGGCTTTATACCTATCTAGTTACTTTTAGTGATGATACTTTGTTGTTTGTGGTCTCTTTCTTAATAGCTGTTAGGCTTTAGGTTGGTCTTCAATAAATGCCGCAAGTCCCAAGCTAACTTACAACCATCAGTTTTAGCGGTGCCGATCGTAACAAAATCTCCTTCCACCTCAAATTTTATTATGGGAAACATTTTCTACGAATCATGTTCAGGTGCACAACCTATACAGGCTTCTACAGGACACTTTAATAGTGTTCTACGAAAATCTGTCAAGTAGGATGGCTGAAAATGTACCACGCCAAACAAGTAGCGTCAAGTTTATGGAAAAAAAAAGTATCGGCGTTTGGCAACCTTTTAAGTTGGATGATTCCGGCAGACGACCCACAAAGAAAAAGAAGAAGAAAAAAACCATAAAAATCGTCCATGGTCAGGTCAGTTGAGCTACTACACGCACTCTGCAGTCCACAGCCCTGGAAAGTGCAACTTTTGGCCTCATCTAATTAACACGTGAATCCCGTCCAAAAGTAGAAACCCAAAGAGGAAACTTCCTCAAGGGCAACTTGGTCAATATGTTTATCCAATAATTCCAGATTTTTTGCGTTTCCGACCTTTAAATAAAGAGCGAAAGACCGGTAGAGAGAAAATTGTCTCACGTTTGTTGTTGTTCAGTTCCCCATTCTTTCGCAAAATCAAGATCTACGCCGTTATTCAGGTACGACTCATGTTTTCCTCATCTTTTCACTTCCTTTTCCCTGTCCTGTTTATGTTTAACAGTAGAAATCAGAATGAAAAACTAACAAATTGAAGGAATTTGACTGAGTAGTTTAGGTTATCACTTAAAGTTTTTTAAAGTTGTAGTTGTTAAAATCATTATTTTGGTGCTTAATATTTCATAGTAATTTTCAAATTCTTAGTGAAACTTTTCTATTATTTTCGTATTTTTGCCATTTATTTTAGCATGATTTTTGGAAAAACTTATAGTTAAGCTTTTGCGTTAGTTAATTACAGTGTAGAACTCGAATTCCTTGGTGGACACTTTCTGGCACGTTTTGTATGTGAGATTTAGAGAATGAAATAGTTGAAGAAAACGGGAATTTTTGCTCTCTATGGGTTGTTCTGAGTAGCTTAATCATGAGTTATGTGGTCAAATTTATGAAGGTTGCGAGTCTATTAATGTTTTGAAATAGGATAAAGTGATTTAGTTTCCTTGTGGTTTTGAGATTACTAGTTTTCTGGTTTGCTTACTAGAATCACCTAATATTTAGGTTTTGCTTCGCTCACTAGAATTACCTAATTCTTAGGTTTTGCTCGAGTCGCAATGTGTGCCATTTGTGGAAATTTATGGATATAACTAGGTCAATTGAGGGATCGGGATTGCGGTTTAAATCAAGAGGGGCGAATTTTTGATAGTTGCTAAAGTGGTGTTGCTTTGTTTGTTTCTGTCTCACTGGCTTTGGTTAATTGTTGTTGTAGATTTATAAGAAAGTATGGAATCAAGCCGTCAAGGTGGTGGAATTCAACAGCTTCTAGCTGCAGAACAAGAAGCTCAGCACATTGTCAATGAGGCTAGAAATTGTAAGTAACTCTCGCCTTTAATCAATTTGTATTTACAGATGTTTATGTTGGTCATCATAAAATTATGTAATGAGTGGTCGTTCTGACGTGATTGTATCATCTCGTTGTCTGATTCTTGTCTACAGTAAAGACGGCTAGGTTGAAACAAGCCAAAGAAGAGGCTGAAAGGGAGATCGCTCAATACCGTGCTCAAGTGGAAGCTGACTTTCAGAGAAAACTCGAAGAGGTAAGCAAACACGATCTCAATATAGTGAATTTGTTATTAGTGCAAAACTCTTGTGAACCATTACGAAAAATCTTTTGAATCATTACTCATCCTGTTGACAACGCTGTTATCCAATTATACATTCCTATTGGACGCCATGATTTTTCTTAGTTTAATATCTTGATTCCCTGTGAAGCTTGTTGGGACATGAAATTTATACTAGACATAGCATATTTATCTCTTGCTAATTTTATGATGACCACTTGAAATGCTAACTTGATATTGCGTTTTGTCTCTCTTGCCGTCAACATGATAAAACAGACTAGTGGAGATTCGGGTGCTAACGTGAAGCGCCTAGAGCTTGAAACTGAAGCAAAGATTGGCAACCTAACTGGAGAGTCTGAGAGGATATCCAGTGATGTTGTTCAAATGCTCCTAAGGCATGTGACAAGCGTGAAAAACTGAAGCTCTGTTTGCTGGAGGAATAACTTATTTTGATTATGTTAGTTCTCCTTGTTATTTATTCAGTGAGCTTTGCCGTCTTCTTATTCAGTATCTGAGGAAAAGAGAATGCCATTTCGTATTATATTTGTAATAGTTTATTCGAGTCCCGTTCTTTGCCAAATAAATGACTCCCCGAATCCTTGTGTTCCGACATTGACACTGGTTCATTATTTTAGAAACTATTCTTGATACTTGGTATGTGCAGTGACCTGTTGCTTAAACGTTAAAATGGATTTTGCATATCATCTTGTACCCAGAACCTGCTCCACCACTATACACACCAGACTTGTTTTAACGTTTAATTCTGAATGGAGCTCAGTTGGAGACACTAGAGATGCCAGTAAAATATTGATGCTTTAGCACCCTATTATAGACCAATCACTCATCTTATACCCAATTGAAGTGCACCTGGAGAAATATTAGTTTGAGAAAAATATCATACCTGAGATCCAGCCGACTCAGGAAAGCAGAAGACTGAAGCATAGGTAAAAGATTGCTTTCAGAAAGAAAAAGAAAAAAAATCAAGACAGGAAGTGACGACAGCGAAGAGCACAAGAGATAAAGAACACTTGCTTCCATGTGATCAAACTGATTACACTTTCAAGCTGTTAAAAGCCTGCTTATTAAAAATTTCCAGGTGACAATGTAAAGCTGAATACATCAGTTATGCAACTGCAGTGACTTCCCTTGTTGGATCTGGCATGCCCAAAAGGTCTTCTAAAAATGTGACTACTGGATCCCAACATGTAAAATAAAACACTGTGAAACTACTATCACGTACAAGCATTGGCATCGGCGAAACATCCTTTCCGATCAATTCATCGAGAGCCAAGTCCAAATTGAGCTGCAGAAAGAGAAACAAAGTTTAATCGAAAAGAATCTAGTATTAATTTCATATAGCACATATTAGACAGTAAACAGAGAACCTACATCCTTAAACTCAAACATGAAATCAAGGCCTGGATATCTCTTAGACAATTTAAATTTACTTCGGAGGTACTCCCACATCTCGGCGTATTCTGCACTATTTGACCTCGACAGGCTAAAAGGAAGGAAAAAAACAAACAGAAATTAGTGCTCCACCAATGCGTAGTCAGGTATTTGGTAATCCAAGAAATATCAAGATTTTCAACAAGTCCAAGATGGGTATTATGCCTTTCTGCTGATAAAATTTGCTTAAACAGATTAATCAGCATGTAACAATATGAGAAGTAGTTACCTCTCAAAAAGCCCAACCCTAAGAGTATGCATGGGGCCTGAATTCCGCGTAGACCAGACAAGTTTCAGAGCAGCATTAGCTAGATTACAATTCGCTTTCCCATCAAGTTTATTAACCTTTTTACTGGATAGATTCTTTCGGGTAGTTTAATTTTGATAAACCAAACATCACTCCATCAACCTGAAACAGAAAAAAAGGAGCTTCAGTAATATTGCTATTCCTGAGCCAGGGATGAAGAGGAACCTTCTGTAGATTGAAGAAAATACCTGGCGAATATAGTGCTTAAGAGCGACACTTTGACCAATAATACTACCAATTATTTGAATCCCAGAAGGGTTCAATTCCTGCAGCATTATATAATCAAACCCACCTTGCATCCTCACGGGCAAATTTGGCTTCTCTATCACCTCATAATCTACAATTTCATAACCAAATGAAACTTTTAAGTTTCTGATTGACCCAGGTATTGTTACAGTCAGAGAAAATTGAAGAATGTAAGCTGAACAACTGATGTAGAACAGTAGAAGTAGACATCTACTCTAGCAGAAGAGATAACCAATAAGAGCGTATGAAGCACTATAACATCTAACATCCTGACAAGCAAAAATTTCAAGCTTGGTGGAAATCTAAGTTTTGATAGTTTATTCAGTTTGGTTAACATAGAAGGTTACAGACATAATTATAGCCATATCAAATTATCAATATGTGGGTATCAACTTGGAGAGGATTTTCATAGACATGACGACAAACGCCTATTGAGGTTGCAATTTTAAACCACCATCAGAGATTCATAGCAAAACAGCAACCAAAACTTCGAATTTTCTGACATGCGACACAACTTAAAATTTACTGATCCAGGATATGGACTTTCTTTCTTTCGTATTTTTTATATCAAAGGGAAGGCACATAGAGAGGATACCATAATCAGAGAAAAAAGGAGCGAATATAAAGTTAATGAGACGGAGATAAACTAATCTTACTCATAGATTTATTGCACAGCATATAGTTGTTATCCTTTCTGGGAAACCCTGAAGTATGCCTTTCCACAATGTTGAGGTACTTGTAAATGTCATGATCAGGAATATTAAACAGTACAATTGATCCATACGGGAAAACTGACATATACGAGCAACCGGCATCATTTAAGCTGCCCTGCAACAACAAAAATTACCCCAATTTCTAGTTAACATCTAGTTTGGTACATGCAAATACAAGAATAACTAGACACATTTTGAGTTGTCATTGGACACTACCATCAATATTCAACCCTCAGTCCATTTGGATATACTAATGCAAATCAAATCTCTATAACAGTAAACAGAAATAGCCCTTTAGTTCCTTAATTCACAGTTAAAATTCTCTTTCACCCACAAATCCCTCAAATTAAGGTATTTTAGTAGACCAGCAACCACACCACACCACCACCACCCACCAAAACCACCACCCTCCTCCTCCGTCAGAACCCACCACAAATTGAATTAACCAGCATTACTACCATTTGGACTCCAAATATCATTTTCACAGATATTATAACATAGAAATCAATTTAACACCCAAGATAAACACAAGAAACTGAAAATTTTAAGCAAAAAACAAATTTAAGGACTTACAGGAGGAGAAGAACCGGTATCACCGAATCTTAAAACTGCATTGTTAGTCACTGGAGTAGTAGATGGTATAAAATTGACTTTATTCTCATTCACTAATCCTTTTAAATCAATACTGCAACAACAACAACAATAACAAAAATCCTATCAAGAAGTCCAAAAATGAGAAGGAAAAGGACCAAAAAGAGAGAGAAAAAAAATACAAATACAAACCTAGTATTGAAGAAATAAGCCCTAACAAGAATTTTGACATCTTGTTTTTTAGGGCAACTTTGATCGGCAAATGAAGTTGTCCGAGTCGAAGAGAAACATCGATGGGTGCTAAGAAGACCAGAGTTGAGGGTTTTAACGTAGGAAGTAGTAAATAATTTGAGAGATGACGAAGAAAGTTTTCCTAAATGACATCTCAACATTGTAATAATCTCCTTTATGATTAGGTTATTCTATGTGGTACTCACAACTCACAAGTTCATGCTTCAGAAAATAAACTCAGAAGTCCTAAAAAACTCGTGAAAATAATTGGGCCTATGCTGGTTTTCGGACAAGTCGAATCGTGGAATCCAAGTCATTCCAAGCTTGGGAAAAAGTATGAAATGTCAAGTTCAATGGCTTCCAAATTGGGTTCATCCACTTCTCTTTCTAGATGTGTTCCAAGATTCTGTGGAAAATATCTTGGAATCCAAAATTAGTGGTAATCTGGATCGCTTTAAATCTTGTGGTTGGTTTTACTTCTAAATATAACGGTCTCTTTTTGACCGTTGATTTTGTGGGACAAGATTGTAATCTTGTAATCGTGTTTAACGCAATTCCGAATCGCGTTTTGGAATCTATTTTACCTTCCACCATTAAACTTGAACTTCCATGATCAATTCTAAGGGCTTATGTGTCATGGAATTTGGAAGGTGGAATTCTTCCACCATAAGACTTGTTCTTAGCTTAATTACGCAGATTAGCACGATTTTTAAAGGGGATACCGAATCTAACTGGAATACCAATCCATAAAACATTTGAAACAAAACTTTCTTAACCACTTGGATTTTTGGATTGTTATCCCCGGTTAGGTTTTGTATCCCCTTTAGCAATCGTAAAGGGTGCATATAAAGTAACCAGGCACAAATCTAGTGTAGTTGGTTGTGTCACGGAGTCTACCAGTTTATGAATATTATTATTTCTCCTTCCTCCATTAGCCAACTGAGGAAGGTGTCTTGTATTACAGTCCCCTTCTTTAAAATTCTTGGATTTGGCTCTAGCTAATCATTTTCTGTGCTTTTCCATTTTTATTTGTTTGAGGGTCATCTTCCATTGTGCTCTGTTGCTGATTTCCTCATTGTCAAGCTTACCTGGCTCTTCTTGCAAATTTTACTTTCCAAATTATGGGTAGATTAGCACTTTGTCCAGCCTGCAGACAATTGGATCATTTTGTAAATTTGATGAAGTGTTCAAATCCTAAGAGCAGTTCCTATGGACTCAACAAACTTGAAGTTTGTTGATTTTGCTCCCACTATGGACTCAACAAACATGAAAAATGGATGTACAAACCAACAAATTTGTTGGTTTGTTGAGTGAGATGGAACATGTAGCGCGCGCGTGATGTAAGAGCGGGCGAGTTTGGCACCAACGCTGGCGCTTGTATGTCTAACACCCGTTGTTACTTCACACGCCGACGTCTTTTATAAAAGCGCCACGTTTTTCATAAAAGCGCCAACGGCTGAATCTGGACGGCTGAAAACTCTTGTGATCTGACGGCTATAATTTTTGAGTTCTATAAATACTCCTCATTTCAACTCTAAATTCACACATTCTACACATTCTTCACTCTTAAATCATCTACAAAAATGCCTCCCAGAGTTCGTGGTGTTAGATTTACTCAACAGGAGGATTTAGCTATTTGCAGAGCCTACGTTTTTCATACATAAGATGTTCCCGCTATTGCCGATATCGGTAGGTATGTATCCCGATCGACGATGTGGGTGAAAATTCATGAAACGTTCGCCGCTGAAACAGGAAACATTCATGGGCGTGATCCTCACTTATTGTACGAATTCTACAAGAAACGAGTCTCGTAATCGATCACAATTAGATGAACGCATCTACTAAGATTAAAGACATACAACTTGCGTAAATCCAATTATAAAGATAAACAATATAATGCGGAAAAGGAAAAATACAAGACACCAGAAGTTTTGTTAAAGAGAAAACTGCAACTGCATAAAAAACCCGGGACCTCATCCAGATTTGAACACCAAACTGTATTAAGACGCTATATACACTAGCCTACTATCAAACTTCGTACTGGAATGTAGTTGAGTCCGAATCCACCCTCCAAGGGATTAATTACAGTCGCACTCCTTATGTCTCTTGAAACTCGCAAGGCTCTACGCAATTGATTCCCTTAGCTGACGTCCTTTACAACCTAAGAGTTGCTTCAACCTAAGTGAATACTTTTAATACAATCTTCCTCTAACAGATAAGCCTATTTGATTTCCTTTTAGATCAAAGATCAAGGTTTGGAAATATGTTTGCAATAAAGCTAGCAAATCTCACAATTCGGAACACTTACACTTACTTAGATGAGAAGCCTAGATCTTTTACCTCCTCTCAAGAATAATCTTCAACTTATCAATTAAGGCCAGTTTTGAGATATCTATCCCGAGGAATCACAAAGTCTGAGATGAAGAGAACTTTGTGATTTCTATCTACCTTTCCTGAAAGAGATTACGCAAAACCTCAATAACATAAAAATAAGATCAGGATACACGAACTATCAAGATAAAGGTAGTCGGACTTGGATTTACGAATCCCCAAAGAGAAGTCTTTCAGTCGTAGAACTAATTATGTTTCTCAAAGGAAACCTAGGTCAATAGAGATTGATTTTCCCAGTTGAAAGAACATCTTTATTATAGTTTTTCAAGATTGAGGATTGCTTAGAATTCAAGCTAAGATAACTTGAGAAACAAACAAGCACTTTCTCTGTTTAGATGAAACTCTAGTTAGGGTTTTAATTAAACATGTGAGAATTAAGTTTTGAAAATACAATAGAAGAATATACACTATGGTTCGGTTATAGAACCGTGTATAATGACTGTTTGGTTTGGCAAATATGCCATGTGAACAATAAACAAACTATGTATAATGATAGTTATAACAATGCTAAACATATTAAAAAAATAAGTCTTTGACCATCTGCTAAATTGTACTAGGACCATTGGTGAAACGGTTCGTGAACCGAAAGGTTTGTTCACGAGTCAGGGTGCTACGGTTCGTGAACCGGGTTCGCCAACCCTACAAGACTATTGAACTCAGATGGTTCGTGAACCGGGTTCTCCAACTGCTAGCCTTTTAATACCAACATAACAATTCAGTTCGCCACGATTCGTGAAATGTCCCCAACTGAACTTAGGGTTTGCGAATTGGTTCACCAACCTTCCCTCTATTTCTGAAACTCAGATATCTATGGTTACGAGTGGTTCGTCAACCTACCCTGAGAAGAAATATCAGAAGTTCTGAATTTCTCTCTTTTGATGTTTGAAACATTCCCAAGTGATAAAACAATTTGCATGTGCAATTCTCAATTGATCCACAAATTAATTCTCAAACAATAAATTGTTTGGAATTATTATTATCAAGGACCGTTGAACATCAATGCTAGAATCATATTTTAAGATTTTTAACAAGACAAGCTTGACTCGAAATTTCTTCTTGGTAAATCTACTAGAAGTCATACGACATAGTCTCTATAGATAGAATGGTAAGATAGTGAGTAAAATAGAATGGTTCAATCTTCACATACATGGTACAGAAGTTATCCAAAGGTCTTCCTCGAACTTTAGTCTTTGAGAGTGATGTTTGATAATCAACTACCAAATTGTAACCTAGTCCGGGACTTGACTTAGTAGACTAAAAATCAAGATATAGTTTTCATCAACTAACATTGACAACAAGCTTGAGATAGAAAAACTGGTGGGTTCAACCGAGCATTGTTCTAACAGGTTTAATAAAGTATGGTGTTCAAAGATGGACGAGGTCCCGAGGCTTTTCAGCAGGTGCGATTTTCCTCATTAAAAAATTGGTGGTGTCTTTTCTTTTTCGTCATTATATTGTTTATATGTATTATAAGAATAACACAAGTAGTATGTAATCATTATAGATAATTTAAGTCCTTATTATTTGAGATCAAAAACAAGACTCGTTATTTTGTATTTATATCTTGAAATATAGATTGAAAGTTTCATACTTGTTGGAATTCGGATATGACTAGATTGATCTTGGATATTGATTTTTGAGATCGTCCAAAAACTCCTCCACACAATTAGATTCACAGACCTTTGGTTTAAACATATTGATTGTGGAAGAGAAAGAGAGAAACTCTATAAAAAAATCTTCTTCAAGGGTCTTTGCTTTGATCTACTTGTGAATGCATAAGGTTTTGTCCATAGAGGTTGCTGAATGAAAAAAATTGTGGTGTATATGGTACCCTCTTCTTTTCACATACTAGAGATTAATAGGAAGACCCTTTTATCTTCATCCACTTCTTACACTCTCTAATAACGTCTGAGGATATGGTTTCGTTATTGCAATACCATCTCCTGACTTAAATCAGTGTAGCTTTGTCAGACGATTTTAAAGGCTACCAAGTCTCCATTCACTCATCATCATTATTGGGTGAGAAAGTAGCTTGATTTTTATTGAGCTTTAAGTACCGATTCCACTTTAATTTATGTGATATTGCTTTTTCCAACCCACTGCACGTTAGATCCCCATTAATGTTGATAATTACCATTCATGTATTTAGTCCTTGATGGAGTGATTACTGACATGTTGAGCTGCAAAATAATTTTTCCCTAGAATGGCTTGAAGACAGGTTTGACGACCAATTTATATCTCTAAACGTTCTCCGAAATTCCACTAACCCCCTTATTTTTCTCCTGTTAGAATGCTTATAAGTTAATTCTTTTCTTCTACTTTTATCGTGGATATTCGCATAAACTCTCCCTCTCATTGTTTTTGAGTTTTAATTAGAAAGAATAATCATCATCTTTGTTACTCCATCTTACTTCTCCTTCTTGCATTTATTGGAGATAACTTTTCCCATGAACCCATTTATCCTTTCTCCCATTGACAGAAACATTAAAACCCAAAAGCAAACGCCCTTTTTTTTTTATCTTCCCTCGATTTTAATCCATTTTCGTTACCCAATTTATTTTCTGAGATCAAAAGATTCCAATCGATCTGGAAGGATTTTCAATAATTATTTTGTTGAGATATTTTTTTAAGTTGACTCAGTACACCACCGATCCGAGGATTCACTCTCTCCTATTCTATTGACTTAATTAATATGAGCTAAATCTGAATGTAAATGCAAGTTTTTTCTTCATCAAATCTTTACTAATCTTTTTTTTCTTCTATTGACTTATATGGTTGTTCATAATATTAGATTCGAACTTATGATCACATGCCTATGAGAACAAGCACATACCCACATAGCCAAGCGTTTTTTGTGGGTTATGTTGCATATATTTTAGATATACGTCAAATTATATTCGTAAAATAATAGTAATTTTTTACAAAACTTTGTCCACTTGTTGCTAAAAGGTTTATTCATGTTATTTAATATGTGTCGATTTTTTAGTGCTGAATTCATATTAGTATAACGAATTATACACATAATATGATGAATTGCTAACTAGGGCTACGACTGAGCTAATTTCGTTTACCAAGAGTTTTAGAAGAGTTAGCATCTCTTTGAGGATGTGTTATTTTTTCCTCTCCTTATTTCTTTATGTTTGTCTCTACTACTAACATATTCTCTTTTTTTTTCTTCAGATCTGAAACATGGGTCAACCTTTGCAAAGTGTAAATATTTTGGCAGATAAATCAATGCACAAGATGAAATATATAAGTAATTGCCAAGTCTTTCGGGCGACCTATAACCCATTTATTGTTGTGGAAGTAAGGTTTATGATCTGAAAAATACTGAGAGATTTCATAGATTCAGATATAAAAATTATAAAATATTTTCACATAGTATATCGGAAATTACTTATAGATTTATTTGCAAGCTATAAGCCATGATGTTACTATGATGTTGTATACTTTATAGATTAATTTTCCATTTCATGGAAAAATGTGAAACAACCAATTATAGATTCAGTATCTAGATCAATGAAGTTTTACTGTGATAACCAAGGTACAATAAGTTTTGTGAAAGACAATCAAGGAAGAAAATTATGTATTTCCTGGTAAAGCGCAAAATCAAGGAATGAGAAATAGATATTTCTCATATTTTGTCTGATCATATGCTTGCCATCCAATGACGAAAGGTTTGAGTCCTAAAGTGTTTAAAGAGCATGTGTTTTCTATAGGTATTGTTGATATCTTTTACTAAGTTTTATTGGAGCTTGTATGTTCTAGTTATATGATATATAATCAACTACTTCAGTTCTGCATATCAACGTGTTCTTGTTTTATATGCTTCAGTTAGGTCTCTTAAATGCGACATAATAAGTTTTTGTTTTCAAGATGACAACACTAAAGGTTTATGCCAACTAAAAACACAAAAGAAGTTCAGAACTCTTCAAATTTGATGAACCTAAATTTTGCTTTATTTTGCAAGGGGCGTTGCACCTATGATAGGAACTTCCCTGGAGGAAGTTCTCCTTCACCTTGTATTTATGAGTCCTGAGAGAACAGAGTATCTTGTGAGGGTCAGCGACCAAATGTACACAAACTCTGTGCCTGTCAACACCCTTCGGATTGAGCATATTTGCACCCCGATGTTAAATACTCTAACTGGAGAACCAATTGATTTGAGAGATTGGACTTTGGCTCTTGGTTAAACACAGTATAAGTCTGAAGTGAAAGTGCATTTCAATAAAATTGGACATCACTACCATGAAAGAAGCGTTTCCGAGTGTGTAAGATTTTCTCGTAACTGAGTCACCCGTTTGAATGATGCACATAGGGGAGCGCAACCTGCTGGTGGAGATTCCCCCCTCTTGTTATCATGAAACACAATTTTGGGGGTTGGCTGGTATCATATTGGCCCAAGCTTTTACCATATCTTCTTCGAGATTTATGTGAGTTTTTCATTGTTAATTTTTTGAATTTATAATTATCTTTTTTTTTTCTTCCAAAGTTCCCTGTCATTTTGGAATTTTTATATATGCCAACAATCTTCTTTTTCTTCTTCTAATTGTTTCAGGGTAGTTGTACAGAGAAAAGATCTCTTCGGATGTGATACGTGCCAGCAACACTGTAGAAGTAAGCAATGTTAATAAGATATAAATATATTATTGGTAGAACTCTCGGTTATTAAAAGTTAATGAACAATGATAACTTTATCGGTAAACAAAGAAGCAAGATCCTCAAATACATGTGGATAAACTAAGTTGTTGTTTGATTTTTTAGATATTATGCATATTTGAACCGAAGACTTGCTTGAGTAGATCAGGAGACATTTATATGGACCCTTGTAGAGGTTATTGGATGACTGTTATGGAAGTTTTGTCCCTGGTGACATTTTTGCTATTTTTTTTTTGCTTTTTTGCTAGCATTATAGTTGGTTGACAACAACTCCCTACCGTGGATATGGATTATGAATCAGGAACATGTCATTACAATCAACGGACTACCAGAGTACATGGGTACTCATGGTCCTCGAAACATTTCCATAACAGAAAGTGAACAAAAATAAAGAGAACCAGCATTATATGAAAATATCTAATATAACAGATGTTACAAAAAAGAAAACTAAATTGTACGATGACTTCTTATGGTTTGCAATATTGTGCATAGCTGCGTGAATTATCGAAAATGTTTCTTCTCTTAAGAAAACTAAGTTATAGTACAACTTAAATGACTAATCTCATGAGAAGAAGTCATACTACAACTTCAATTATGTGTTGCAAATTTTTAGCACACTTCTAGTTTGTAATATAAGTAAATTAATGGAGGCGGATTATATTGGTTATATTTTATGATGTTATATTGGTTGTTTTCCATGATGTTGGAAGGATCATGTAATACCTTCTATGGAAACCCTACAATTCCCCAAAAGCGATGGACTTCCTTGACCAATTATCTAAACGTGGATACGGAACAATATAATACGAGAAGAAGTTCATAAATTTTGAAGGTACCAAAAGGGAAAACATGAACAATGGAAAGAGATACTATGAAAAATGGAAATGGGTATCCTATCTGGACTATCATTTTCAGATCTTTGTTTCTTAATATGCTGCTTTAACATGATAATAAAACATAAATCCTATAATATGAATTATTCTTTTAGAAAATCACAACAATAAAATAAAAATCCTAAAGCATGAAGAAGAAGAAGAAGAATCATTGAAACAATTAGAAAACTTATATTTTCAATTTTTACAGATTATAAATCTGAATGCCACTTACATTTTTTTGGGGATGAATAAAAATATATTCAAATGCAGAATGACTTGTCGAAAATCGCCGGTTGAGTTGGTCCGACCAAAAAAGGTACGGGGGTTACGGTGCGGAAGTGACTCGGGCTTTCTACATTTTAAAGTTGTGAATACAAAGGTTGGTATTGATGGTGGTTTTTAGTTTAGGGCGAAAACTGTAAAAGTCTGTCTAGCTGACCCGGTGTCAGAAATAGTAGACCTTGATATGTCCATATTCCGCAAGGAGCCTGAAGAATATATTAAAATCTGATGAGTGCCTATGCCGCTCTTCATATTGTATTGAAACTCAAGCTCCTAAATGAATTGTTCACTAGTATAGAGCCTAATGATTATTTAATCTCCCGCATGCATTATTCACTAATGTATGGCTTCCTGAGTATTTTTCCTATGCTATGTTCCCCAGTTGAACTCTTAATATTGGCATGACATGACGATTAATGTTCGCTCGCAGCCGAGTAGCATGAATCTCCCGAAGTGTCAGGATTGAGATCTGCATGAAAGCACTTAATCGGAGGCACGCTGCGCTGCTATCTG
>JAJJMB010016078.1:3422239-3527252 GCA_023531105.1 Papaver atlanticum
ATTGTTGCCTGCCGGTCCCTCTTTCCCACCGACCAATCAAATTGTTCCAAATGCGCAGCCTACAATTTTAATTAAAGTTGTAAGTTGGATGGTCGACACACCTAATTCCTTAATGAATCGAATATAGGCTGCCCATGTCAGTCTCAAAACGATCTCGGTCTTCCAACTTGGCTAGCAAAATCGACCGGCCCAGATCCAATTTTAGTCGGCCAATGAAGTGCCAGTATGCTCACCGGCGGCTTTCCTTCAGCCATGGTTAATCGAATTGCTCACAGCCAGCAATTAACGCCTCCAATCGTTAGCCCAAAGTAGGTTAGCCACACGGCCTCAAAACCGCGAGGTCGACCAACGGTAGTATATAACTGCCGCAAAGCAATCTCGGCCGTCTAACTTCGCTAGCCAAATCGACCGGCCAAGATCTGATTTCAAGCAACTAGCAAGGCGCGATCATGTTCACGGGCGGTTCAACAATGGCCCTGACCAATCACATTGCTTCAAATACGCCAACAATGCCATAAACTGATCAGCCAAAGTGCGCCAGTCACGCGTCTTTAAAAACCTTTGAATTGAATCAATGGCAGTATGCAACTGCCGCAAATCATCTCAACCATCCAACTTGGATAGCCAAGTTAACCGGCTTAGATTTAATTCTAGGAGACTAATAAGACACTGTCGTGCTCACCGGACGCCACTCTTTCATGAGAGCCGATCGTCCTGCCCTCAGCTTGCCCAAGCGACCCATGGCATCTGCTCGAAGATGCATGGCCGCGCTCCTCTTAAGACATTAGGTTCCGCGACCAACCAAGACGGGCTCTATACAACGATGCTTCATGAGCATCTATTATTTCGAGCTGCTTGCTTAAAAGCGATGCTTTACATGCATCGATTACATGCGATATTCAATAAATATTGATTTCATGAATAACCTATTTATTCAACTTAAGATCATTACATGCTATTTCTTATGGCAAGTCTCACAACTCGACTTGTCACATATAACTGCCCGCCGCCTAGCTTGCGCGTGATTGGTCAGAATAATTAGGTCTCGCAGGCAAGACCCACTCAACAACGTGTTACATATTTTTATACAAAATACTCGATACATCAAACATGTCACAAACTGGGGGATTTTTATCAGGGTATTGGTCTGGCGGTTTACAGCGTGCGGCGTGCAACACGCCCATTATGAGAAAGTGTTAGGAAAGGAGAACAGTTAGTGGCAGTAGAGAAGTAGTAGGTGTAACCGACCGTTCTTCCCCTCATAGTAGGGACGTGGTTTTCAACATTTTACACGATCCCCACTTCTCCATCACTCAACTACTTCCACTTCCTATGAGGCCATGGTGCGTTCACCTATGACTTGTATAAATAGGTTTTCAACCTATTTCAACCAACAAGTGTTATCAACACAAGTATCAAGAAAACACCAAGAACTTATAGCTTACGTTCCGCAAGCAAGTTCCACATTCTTATACAAGTCATAAACAGCCACACCTTAAGAGTTAACCATTCTGATCTCAACACCTTCTTCGCTTCCCTCCCTAAGATCAACCCTTCTCCTTCATTTTGTAACTGAAGCAAGACTGGAACGGCCATTTCTTGGTTTAGGCCAGAATTGTACAGATTGATCTCTCGAATTTAAAGTACTCCCGTGCAGTGCATTTGTTTAGGGTTTAGATTCGTTTCTCGGTAGCACACCCAAATTTACCTTTTCCAGCGGAATCAATTTTTACCCCTAAACAGTTGGAAATTATCACCATATCACCAATTTCATCATTCAGAGCCGATCGTGAAGGTATGCAGGGCGTGCGATCCCATATGGTCAAATAATTTATTTTAATATAGTTAATGATATTATAATATTTTAACTATAAAACATCTTTAAATAAGGTTTTCTTGACAATATTTTATGATTAGTTGCAAATCAACTAACTCATATTTCATATCACTCCTTCACACTTTTAAATGAAAAGATCATATTTATATACTTATATATATTTTTAATATATGACACGCACTTTCCAGTTAAATTAGTATTAATGTTTACATTAAGTATATTAAGATAATGAAGATACCTTATCAAGTTAGGTCATGATATTTGCCGAAAATATATTTTGTAATACTTATATAATTATTATATATTGAGTTTAAATACTGATTATTAACTAAAACAAAGGGAGAATTTAATATACACAACTTACATAAAAGATACTTATATCATACTTGCCGGCTTAATAAAAAAAAAACGAGATCTACATAATCTTTTACATGATTATATGTTGGTTAAAGTAAAGATGGAAATATTAGCGTGTCAAATAATCTATAACTTACAAATCTCGAAATCTATTGACCAAAGAAAGAAACAAGCAATTTGAAAATCTATACAGGCCGAAATCAATTCAGGTTCGATCCTGACTTGGGATCGGTCCTGAAATCCTTATTTGAATTCGAAAGTAATTTGAATTCAAACTAGCTTCAATATATGTTTCTGAAATTGCTTTCTAACATGTTTCCAAAGCATAGATTCAAGTCAAAAGTTCAACACTAATTAATAACAAGTATCATATTAGTGTTATCTCGAAATCACGTAAGTATAGAAAACTATACTACATAACTAAATATAATTGTTAGAGCATTGCTCAGTCGAACTCACAAGTGTTGCTATCTCAAGCTTGTTCTCAAATTTAGTTGTCAAAACTATATCTTGATTTTTAGTCTACATTTAGTCAAGTCTCGGACTAGGATAAAAGTGTGTAGTTGAGTATCAGACATCACTGCTTCTACCATTTGAAGGCGAAGATCAACCGAAGCTTTTGGAGAACTTCATCAACAAAAGGTAAGTGAATACTGAACCACCTATTACTCAAGTTTTCACCTTTCTATCTATGAGACTATGTCGTATGACTAAATTATATTTTACATGCATAACAGAAATTTTGAGTCGAGTTAATTTTCGAAATATGTATGACTAAGCATAAGAACATTTGTTCATACTTAATGAATTTGGTTAAGAACAATTTATTGTTTATGACCTAAATCATGATTCAAGTTAATCATTTGAAAATAGCCTAGAACAACGATATGTGTCATTGATGTTATTCGGGAATGTTTCAAATTGATCATTAAAGAGATATAAAACTACTGTAAATATGGATACAGGACAGTACACGTACCAGCGTAGCTATATTTCGGCAACAACTTTGGGTACGCATACCTGGTTTGCACACCTTAAAAAGCTTGTTGACTTGTGAACTCAGGAAGGTACGCACACCTGGTATGCAAACCGGAAAAGATCTGTTAAATCCTGTACTAGGATGGTACGCATACCTAGTATGCAAACCAGAAAAGATATGTTAACTTATGAACTCGTTTTGTTTTAAGGGTATACAAACCTGGTACACGTACCATGACAAAATAACTCAAGAACTGTAAGTAAGTACACGTACCTGGTACACATACTTACCAGTCGAATAGTTTAAGATGCATCAGAATTATTTCTATGAGATAATCGGCATTTAAACAACTCTCTAAAAAACACATCTAGACATATTTGATCACATTATAACCTATGGTTGTGACTCAAGATTAAAGTCTTAAAGTGTTAAATGAAAAAGATTAAGCTTATTGTTCGTTTGGATAGTTTCGGCTAACCTTTCATGAACAAGTCTTTTTACATGGTTCGGTTACGGTTCATCCTAACCAAAGTGTATATTTTGTTATGTTAATCTCAAATCAAAGATTCATCTAATGGTGGATATTGATTGCTTGGTTCTAAAGCTATCTTAGCTTAAACCTAAAGCAACCTTTGATTTTGAAAGTCTATATAAGTTATGTGTTCCCGAACTCGGCTGTGTATCCAAACCGGTACGCAAACCAATTTAGTTCTGTGAACTCCGGAACAGGTGACAGTCTTAATGTTTCCAAACCGGTATGCAAACTTAAATAATTCTGTTAACTCCGGAACTTAGTTTTGTTAAATGTTTACAAACTGGTACACGTACTGTGACTGAACCGACTCACGAATGGCAATGGTATTTGTACCTTGTACACCTACTAACCATGTCGATTATATTTTTAAGTGCGTTTAAATTATTTATACGAGATAATTAGCATTTGATTAATTCTCTAAAAACACTAGACTTATGATCACATGATTGTGACTCAGAGTTTATGTCTTATGTGTTCATGAAAATGAATATTAAGCTTTTAAGTTCAAATCAGCTAGTTTCGGATAACCATGTTGAACATAGTCTTTGTACGCGGTTCGGTTACGGTTTCACCTAACCAGAGTGTATATCTTGTTTATGTAAATCAGATTCAAAGAATCATCTAACGGTAGATATTGTTTGCTTGGTTCCAAAGCTATCTTAGCTTAAACCTAAAGCAACATATGCTTTGAATGTCTATAAAAGGGGAACTTCAAGCAACTGGGATCTTTGAATCCCGATATTACTTTTTGGTGTGCCCTATTTGTATCTAGAGTCGTCCTCTTCCTAACTATTTTAGAGTTTAACGACTACAAAGACTTCGTAAGTATTCGTGAAGCCAGGTTCAGCTATTATTTATCTGATAGCTAGAGTATCCTGATATTGACCGATTGTTGAGCTACTCACTTGATCAAGATAGATAGAAATCATCAAAGTTCTCTTCGTCTCAAACTTTGTCGATTCCACAGGTTTTATACTTGTGAGGTGAATAATAATCTAGGATGCATTTCGGGTTGCATAAGTCCGGATTTTGAGGTTAGCTAGACTTTGTCTATTGTTATCGATTTCCACACCTTTGATCAAACTATTTGATTGTAAAAGGAAATCATATATAAGATTAATCCGTGGGAGGAAGATTGGTTCAAATTCTTCAATTGAGTTGAAGCAACTCTTAGTTGGTGTAACGTTAGCTAAGGGATTCAATTGCGCGGAGTCTTGTTGGGATTCAAGAGGCTTAAGGAGCGTGACTGTACCTTAATCGGTGGGATACCTTTTAGGGCTCAACTACATTCCAGTCCAAAGTTTATTGGTAGTAGGCTAGTGTTTGTAGCGGCTTAATATAGTTTGGTGTTCAATCTGGACTAGGTCTCGGTTTTTTTATGGATTTGTGGTTTCCTCGTTAACAAAACTTCTGGTGTCTGTGTTATTTTTTTTTCCGCATTATATTGTTTATCTTTATAATTGAAATATCACATGTTGTGCGTTAATCAATCATAGTAGATACATCCGACTTAGTTTGTTGGACGACTTGATTGATTCTTGGACATTGGTCTTTGGTACCGTCCAAGTAATCTCTTTGTGATTAGGTTCACAGATTAGTTTCTGTAAACGTTCTAATCGCAAGAGATAGAGATATAACTCTAGATATTATTCCTTGATTAAGTTTAACTCTCGGAGTTGTATTGAGTTTGTCCGTACAGATTGCCTAAGAAAAAAGTGGTGGTGTATTTTGGTACCCCCTCGTTTTCAATTGGTATCAGAGCAGGCAAACACGCTAAGACCTAATAAGTATGTGTTTGAAGTAGTCTGACTATATGGACAGAGACAAAATCTCGAAAAACATATCACCAGTTCGGAATCGTTCGGACATGATTCAAGAGTATGGTTCACATGAGAAAACTGTCACATCATCTAAAACCGTGAATAACTCGGAGACACGCCTAGAAGAGCAGTGTATACAAAGGCCTAAATGGCATCTTGGATACATTCCTTTGGGCACAGCCGTGTCCACCAAAAGTACAACTTTTCCTGTGAAAAACATTCGTCGAAGATTTACGGACCCTCGACAACCTAAACCATAACCACCTCACCAATTTCAACATCAACCTTCAGTGCAATTCTGATTCGGAGTCTACTGCATTATCATGTTATGGTATATGTTTGGCACACCGATCCAAGTGTAATTGATGAATCTTCGGATATCACTTACCCTCATGTAATGGCCCATTAGTAGTATAATAAATTTCATGCTTCAGGAAGAAAAACATTTTGAATATTGAGATTACACATGATTTTTTTTTATTTTTTTATCGTAACAGCATTATAAGTTTGTAACAATATTGATTTATATAACAAGCATGCTATGATATTCGTGGCCCAACTTTACTCTTCTACCGGTGGATCCACCCAACGATCATGTTCTTTTATCAGCTGGATCAAGGCGTCTGTTGCATGTTGCATCTGGATTCCTCGCTTCACCACCGTCTGTAAACAACATCAATGATTCAGTTAAAGACAAAAAGTGACATTTCAGGTGCACCATACAACCTAATCAGTTACCTTTCCAACATATAGATCAATCTTTCCAGGAGAACCTCCAACGTAACCAAAATCTGCATCGGCCATCTCTCCAGGTCCATTCACGATGCAACCCATGATTGCTATCTGCAACAAAGAAGAGGTCACATTTTAGATTTCACCGGACAGGAAGAATGGCTGCTTGAAGTTTTTGATGATCACCAAGGAAAAAGGTCATCGAGGATTACCGAAACTCCAGGCAAATGTGATGTCTTTTCTCTAATTTCAGCACTTATCTCTTGAAGGTCAAATAATGTTCTGCCACATGATGGGCATGAAACATACTCCTACAAATATTTAAGCACCAATAACAAAGTTAAGCGAAAGATGTTTCAGCCTGGCCATTGATTGATTAGATAATAGAAATGTCATATATATAGGATCTTTTTACCGTCTTTGTGTTCCGCATTCTGCAACCTTGCAATAAGTTGAAGGATGTATTCCTAAGAAAATCGAAATCCTGCCCTGGTGCTTCTAATAAAAGTCCATCTCCAAGTCCATCGACTAAGAGGGCTCCTACATTGCTACCAGCACCGATTACTAAATCATCTCTGCACACGAACGAAAGGTGGGTAATTTATAGGTGAGCAACTCTTCATACACTTCGTGCTAATTAGCTAGTTATGCTTATACGGCACTCACTTGTGAATCCCGTTTGCGAACTGCATGTGGTGGATTACAGGGACATCCAGTGCATTTTCGCCTAAATACTCAAATAACCTGCTGCCAGATAATTGTATTTGTCAGATCTGAAAAATGAGAGAGAAGGAAGAAAATCAGAGTCTTCTAGACACAATCATTATCGCTGAACATCACCTCCTTGCTGCGTGTACTCTGCTAATTTTATCTTCGGTGTATGGTAGATCATGTAAGAGCATTGTAGCATCAACATCTTTGAGAACATGGAGATCCTCAAAGGATTCATCACCACGAACAGATACAGCCAAGCGTGTGCCTAAAAGATCACAAGGAAACCCGTATTAACAGTATGTTTTAAGAAACTATATCATAGGGAAAGCAAATTAAAGGTGGTACCTTCTGGCAAAAGCTTGTGAGCTCCAGATGACAATTCCTTTAGGTCTACGAGCACAATGGCGTTGGGCAAAGGTTTGGTTAGCTGTTCAGACAAAGGGGTCAAAACCCCCATACTTATGTCGATTAATCTTTTCAGAGCCAGCCGCTGTCATCACATAAATGAGAATTTTCAGCCATCTTTTATGTCTTCTATTACTTATATACCATTGAAGTAAGAAACTACACAACACGATACATTCAAATGTGTGCGCTACAAATTGGCCTTACAGCATCTCTATCTCCTACTGGAGGAAGCTCTCTGAGAAGGATAGAATCCACTGTTGCCAGATCCTGTTGAACACATTGAAATTTGTCAATAATGTACTTAAGAGTCATTGTTCATAACTAAATGCAAACATTACTTTGAAAAATGAAAAGTAGGAGCACCTTAAACGGCATGCCAACAGCAAGTTTTGCAGCGAGCGATCTGTAAAGTAGTTCCGGTGCCTGACAAAAAAAGCATATTGCACAAGTATGATATGTTAAACTAAAAAAGAAGTACTTACATAAATTAAGTTTCGATTTCAGTGTGAGATGTTTCAGAAAATACCATTGAAGATAACACAACTACTGTAATTTCATGAATTAGTATAATTATCTAAAGCCGCATATATGGGATAATAGGAGTTATATATTTATGAGATATTCCATGTCTACCGTTTTCATATCAGCCAGAGGTGGTAAGTCAACTGCTTTCTTGGCAAGTTGGGGCAAACCCTTTAACAATATTTTTGGTTATGTGTTTTGTCTGTTGAGGTACAAGCCAACTCCTGGCCTTGTATAGGCATGCATCTTTTAGGTGGTTATTTAATACCCAAACTAAAAAACAATTACAAACTGTAGTGGACTAAAAGAAATTCAAATTGTTGGACATAAACAAGAGAAAAATAACAAATTCCACATGTCTGAAAAGATCGAAAAAGAGGTAAACAGCATATGACAGGTAAAGCTGTTAAGGTGTACCTTCAACTGATCCAGGGACACAGACATAAGAACGGAACCATCACGATGCAGGGTTCCTCTATAATCAACCTCTTCCCCCTGTATGTAAGAGGAAGTGTTAGTTTTAAGTTCAGAAATATGTCAAAAGAGGAAGGAAGCCCATCAATCGAAATTGCAGAAAACTAACCTCTTTCTGCACTGGCAATTGGCCAGTTCTACGTTGGAAGTCGAAATAATGTCTGTGTTTCTCTTCAAATGGTGCCTGAAAGGTCAACAGCAGAAGTTAACAAGCTGCAGAAAAAAAAAAATAGAATCAAGACATGAAGCGTGTTAAGGACAACAAGAACCTTACCACCCCTTTCTGAAGATCTGATGCTCTCATACCAAGGTTCGCCAGTCTCTTGCAAGGGTCTATCTCTTCCTCAGGTGCTTCTGTGAGGGAAACCCTGATTGTATCTCCCAAACCATCCTGTAAATGAAACAGAGTCCATTAATCGTCGATTCTGCCAAGAATACTATCAATTTATATCCTTGAAAAACATTTTGTGTTTAACATAATAAAACGATCTCCTGATACCAAAAAGGTTATTATAAGAACAATGTTCTGCAAGAGAAATAGTAATACTGTACGAAGGCATATGAGTACCTGAAGAAGGGTTCCAACACCAATTGCAGATTTCATCCGTCCATCTTCACCTTCACCAGCTTCGGTAACTCCCAAGTGCAAAGGATAATCCCATCCAGCAACATACATTTCTGCTACAAGTAGACGGTATGCTTGAACCATGATAACAGGATTACTTGCTTTCATTGAGAAGACAAAGTTGTGGTAATCCAACTTCCGGCAGATTCTGGCGAATTCAAATGCAGATTCAACCTGTTTCAAAGTCAACACAAAATGATACATCATAACCGAAAAGTGCAATAATATCGTACAGCATGAGAGTATAGATATTCACCCACCATTCCCCTTGGTGAATCACCATAGTAGCTCATGATACGATCAGAAAGACTTCCATGGTTTGTTCCAATTCGCATTGCCCTTCCATATTTCTTACATTTTTCAACTAGAGGAGTGAACACCTGATGTTGTGAGAAAAAAAAATCTTAATATCAATACAACTAATAAGGTTTAGAAGAAAATAATAGCAAAAGATAATATGTCTCTCAGCGGCATTCATGGATATAAAATTCATCTTTAAGCCAGTTATTCTTCGGTAGATGGTAATCTATTAAGGCCTATCAAGTATCAAGTGGGCACCTTCACAGATTATGAGAGACTGGGGATGAATGCCACAGAAAGGGCTTTCATCCTGTCTAGCCAACTGAAATGCAAGTTGAATACCGTTTATATAGGTAAAAATGAAGTTCAGAATCTCAATTAGCTAAAAGAATTTGTAGTTGTCGACTGACATATAGACTTTTGTACGCATTCTGCATGCATCCCCATGAAAATCTTAAGGAAAATCATAGTATCTTATGCATCGTTTAGGCCAATATTTAACATATCTAAGTGTAAGAAATAAATGTAAGGTGTGAGGGACCTTAACCTAATACTAATAGGATAACAAGGAATGAGTTAATCTGACCTGCTCAATGTGCTGAAGCTCCTGCTGGTAGTCATCCTCTGTGTATTCTAACTGCTCAAATTGAGCCCGTCTATCAGCTGCATACAAATATCTCAGCAGCTGTGTCCATAAGCTATCTAAACATGCAATAGAGATGAAGTGAACTAGTTACCGAAATTCCCAGGGTTGACACGAATCTTGTCAAAACATTCAGCGACTCGCAATGCAATAGGAGGAGCAAAATGAATGTCCGCCACCAAAGGAATGTTATAACTGCATAAACAGAAAAAACGGTAACACGAGGATAACGTATGAGTGCATCATATAGGGATGGTCACTATATTTAGGAACAAAACTTCATTACAGGAGACCCTAAGCCATTTTCAAGTTATAAGACATACTTTTTCTGAACAAGTGTGTTCTTTATTTCAAAGCAAGCATCCGCTTCTTTCTTTCCTTGAACTGTAATCCGAACAATATCTGCGCCTTTATCAGCTATTCTCATTACCTAATAACATTAGTTCTAAATCATCAGGAACCTCAAAGAATATGCAGTAAAATCACGAACAATGTCATCCTAAAGCCAGAAACTAATGTAAATTACAACATGAATTTAAGATCAAAGTGTAATAAATTGACCTGTTCCACTGTGCCGGCAACATCCTTAGTGTCAGTCGTAGTCATAGTCTGAATCCTAATTGGATGATCACTACCAAGAGCCACGTTTCCTACCATCACGGTGCACGTTTTCCTCCTTATAGTCTTGTATGTAGATTCACAGTACTTCTGCCTAGGAACTACAAGAAATTAATACAAAAAACATCACTACAACACACAAAATTCTCTTTCAAATAAATCGGAAATCCGGGCAATTCTTGTAACCTGATACATACAATCAGATAAATTAATCATTACCTAAGAGAGGACTTCCTTCAGAAGCAGGTTGGAGCTGAGCAACATCATAACCATCAGAACTTGAATTCCTAATTACAGACACATTCTTTCCTCTAAGGGACTTACTAATCCTCTTCAAAGTAGAAACTTTCACAAAATCCACACTTTTTGTGAAACTCAAAGCATTATCTTTACTCATCAACATAGTAAATGATGTAGGAACAACAGTAGAAGCCATTTCTTTCCCCAAAAAAGAAACCCTTTCTCCAATCCAAAACCCACCCCTAAAAATCAAAGTTCAGATAATCTATGAGCTGTACATATTAAATGAAATCTCATACAAAAATCGCAAAATTTAAAAGAAATTAAATTAAATTACTTACTTTGAAATTATCAAAATTGAGTCATCATTAATCCCCAAAAGAGTTTATTTAGAGTGTGAGAAATGACAAAGGAATAGTCTAGATGGAAAGGGAATTAGTGGTGGAAGGAAATTTGTTAATAGCCTTGTTGTGAAGAGTGTGTTTTGTATGTTTGTTTGGTCATGAAATTCAAAGTCATCTTCTTTTTAGTGTGGTTTTATGTAACAAGATTTTGTTGGCTTTAACTGTAAAAACTGGTTAATGGGGTGTCTAAATTTGGGAATTTATTGGTGAAAATCGCATCTTATGGGACAATGGATAACGATATTCCCTCCAGTAAACGACTGAACTGATATAGGAGACATTGGAGTTTGATGGCGTTAAGGGGTAGCCAACTTGGTTAGGAGAGCTTGGAGGCGTTAAGGGGTAACCAAATTGTGATGGAATCAACATTGCAATGACTTCTGGTGGATAGATGTTGCAGAGTTGGATTACAGTGCAGAGTAATGGGTCTGGGAATAGATTTTGGGTTAGACGTATCGAACGGATTCGCGTACTGATGCAACACAGATAAAGGAAGCCATGCGTGATGCACATAGCAATGGAATTTGCATCAATGAGGTTGTCAAAATGATACTAATTTTCTGCAATTGCCAACTTATCTGTCAGACCTCATCACCTCATCTGATTTGTTGACAGAAACAAATTTATGATTTAGCGTATTGTGCTACTGCCTGTACAAAAGAAATATACATGTACAAGCACATAGTAGTCGTATATCCTCTTGGAGAGCTTGACTAAGGATGCAGTTTTGAAAGGTCTTCCAGAATTTGATCTATCACTATTCCGCCAGAAATCAGCCCCACGCCAATCCAGGCAGGCTTCATAGACAGTAATGACACTGATCCATCGCTTCCCGCCTCGTTGTTTTGGTCGATGTTGTTAACTATAGCTTTGTTCGATGATCTTGTATGCATTACCCATGCCATAACTGGAGGGAGAACTCCGTATAATGTTGTCATACAATAACCTCCCTGTGTAAAAATCAATCCACACATTGAAGTACTAGAAACAACCCCAAGTATAACTATACCCAAAACTGACGTTGCAATATAAAATTTCTTACAGCAATGTCAGTGGCGGCCGAGAATGCATCTGGAACTGTGGTTGATATGAATAAAGATGGAGCAACAACCAATGTTGTTGCAGTAAAGCCAAGTTTGTTTGTTCTCCACCATTTCTTCGGGTCAAATAACTTTCTCTGGCCATTTCTTGAAACTCTTGGTTCAAAATTTTCTTCCAACTTCTGTGTCCAGATAAAGGAAACATCCTGTAAATAAAGAAACATCGGGTCAAGAGAAGATTAGACAAATATAGTGTGATAGGGAGAGGGTAAGAAAAGTTACTAGTGTTTGAGCTGATGATGAAGTAGAATTTTTGGCGAAATTGTTGAGTTGTTCAACACAAAACTGAGAAAACCCCAAAAGTGTACCAATTAAGGATGTTCCAACTGCTAGAAGTGAAAATGTCTCTACCATAACTGAAATCCCACTCCATTGCACCCTACAAACACAATAGCATTTTTTGAAGACTTGAACATAATTCGAACATAAAATGCAAACTCATAGCAAGAAATTTGCAACTGTAATCAGAGGATACTGAGATGTGGAAATGGGGACAAGTTTATTCACTTAAAGTACCTTGTGAGCAACTCCACTGGATCAATAACAAGATCAGCATGAGCTGAAAGGCCTAAAGTGACTGCATCCCAGATAAGCAATGTGAAGAGCGGGACAAAGCTACCAATTATGAATGATGCCCTTATACGTGCGAGGTCCCCATCAAGATATGCACAAATAACTGCAAAGTTTTGTGTAGCATAAACTATCATCACTAAAGCAAAACTAAGCAAGAAAATTGAGTTTCAACGACATTTTGAAATTGGCTTACCTGGTAATAGATCATGATAAACCAAAGAAAATATGATGACAGGTATTGTTGCTGGGATGTTCCCCCAATTGCTGGAACCATCTAATCCTGTCCATCCTCCATATAGAACAACCGACACCTCAATTGCAAGTAGTATTCCTACAACATCAGTTCTTTAGATTGTCAATTTAGATGGTAACTCTTTGCAAGCAAACTCATATGTTCAAAGTTTAAACTGACCTATCATAGTAGTTGTCAACCATTGGTTGACGTTGTCTGTGATCCGTGTTCCTCCAACAGAGATTAGAATTGTGAAGAAAACGGTGAAGAAGAAGCCAGAAACGGTAGATGGAAGGTTAATCAAATTGTGGATGATCAAACCGGACTTGGATGAGTACGCAACCATGGTTGTGTAACCCAAGAAGAGGTAATTGACAGTAACTAAGTTACCTCCCCATACTCCAAGTGTCTCTTGGGCCATTGTCCTAATGGAAATTACCTCCAGTTCTTCATTTTCTATCTCCTTCAGCGAGCAGGAGTGCTTCAGTCAGGAGAAAACCCCAACACAGTATCATACATATTGAACTTGGCACGAATCCCTGCATTGGAAATAGAAAGAACAAAACATCATATATCTACAGAGCTTTTATCTATGAACATGTTAGTGGGGGAAAAGACTTACTGCAGGGGAAGTCTTTCTTGGCAGTTCAAGAATTCCAGAGCCGATGCTGGTTCCAATAATTAGAGCTACAGCACCAACTATGCTCCCATTTTTCTTCTTATTCTTCGTCGACCCATCAAGGACAACATCTGTAGCTTTCGCTGTGTTCTTGGAAGCTCTTACTAAGAAGGCCTTCCGATTCAATCTCAATGATGAGATTTTCCTTTGATTTAAACCATAAGTAGTACAGCAGCTATAATATTCACTGTAGGAAACAACTGAAAGACATCAGAACAGAGAGCTAATCAGTCTCTAGAAATGTTTCAAGAAGAATTCAAATCTTACATGCTACTGGTTCTGAGGATTATTGCACGTTTTCTGCTGTGATTTGGAACCAAAAATATCCCAGATTCACCTTCACAACCACGTGAGTAGGACATGATCAGATTCTTCATTTCCATTTCAGTAGAGAAAGAAAGAGAATCAAATGCCTGGCTGTGATTCTCTAAAGAGTACTGAAATACTCCCAAATATCTTGGCAATGGTCCCCATTAGTAGTCTATGATTGGGTGCCCAGTCAACAAACTACAGTCAAGGACATGTTTTATGTCTCATTGAAGTTTTTAACTTGGATGGCAATTTGGCAAATGATGTCACCACAGTAACCTTTAAAAAAAAAAATACCAACAAAAAGTGGCATAGACAGAAGATAACATGAGTAGTATTGATGAGAACAATTTCTGCTCAGGTGACTAATTGAAAATATATCAGCATTTTAAACATCCCTGTAGTTACACATACATATTTGTACCAAATCCTTAGCAATCACTGCTGGAAACAATTCCAATACTAATCACATCAACTAAAAGAAGCCGCAGAAGAAAATAACATGAAAAAAGACTACTAGAACTCCCACCCAGCCGCGGGGTATAACTAACTGGGGCTGTCTTGCTAGTTACAATTTTAACCAGATAACTTTCTTGGTTGTTGTTTCTCCACATTATCTATCCCAAAACTTGCTGTCTCTTTCAGCTCCTCCGCCAAAAAAATAAAGTCAGTAGAAGATAGTCTATGTAATATATCTTTCCTGCTGCTCCTGTAGAAGCTTAGCTGAAGATTTTGCATCCAGGTATAGGGAACACACTTCCTCAAGATCAGCCTTCCAAGAAAAGAAAAAAGTGGATCAGAGAGACAGATTAAAAAAGGCCAAATATGATTGAATAAAAGAAAGCACAACATATTTGGTGAAGTTGTGCATACCTTGCATATTCCATCACGACCATTCATTTTGGCCACGATGCTGGCAGGCGATAACAGCTGAACAGCATGCCTGAAGGAGGGGGGAACATGACAAAAATCCATCAACCAACCCACAACAACTAATAAGATATCTAAATGTACGAGGTGAGTTAAGTTCAATCAATGCCAAGCCAATGTTGTTGGATATTATCGCAGGTGTCTGCACCAGTTTTCCAATTTAAAGCAACTTTAAATTCACACCTTAAGAAAAAGTGATGCGGGAAAAGAGACATCAGATGAAGTATTGAAGACACTTCTTGCATTCTGGGGTTCAAGTTACTGCTTGGCAGGGAAGCGAAAGAGCTGGACATGGTTAGCAACCCCTGAAGAGGGGTGGGCATCATTTTTGGGTGCTGGAATATGAGCCAATTGTTCCTGCCATATTCGCTGAACTGATAAAGACGTGCTCGTCTGAGTCGAGCTTTCTTTCAACCTGGGGTGGTTGATGCAGGGGGATAATATGTCTCTTTAGGGTGTTTTTCTATTTAGGACTACGTTTGCTAGTTTATCTCTTAAGAAAGGGCGTTTCTGTCCTAGTCCTAGATTTCCTAGATAGGCTGCTAGGTCTTCTAAAGAGGACAGACTTTTATTATATTTTCATACGATTAAAAATCTACTGATTATAGAAGAGATCTACATTCTATTGTTTCAATCCTATGTTCTAATCATTTATCTTTGTGCAATTACCCTAGTTTATTGTTTCTGATTTCCAGTAACTCATCAATTGGCGCTAGAAACAGTTATCTAAGAATCTCAAGTGTATTGCTTATATTATCATACCTTAAGGATGCCTGCTGCCCAATCTCACCAAGATAAGCTAAACTCTCTTCATCTACAACCAGTTCTTCCACCTGTGCCCGAATAGCTAAAATCTGGCAAGTAACAGAAGAGATCTGAGTAAATGACCAAGACTCTAATTTACATAAAGTTCCTCATTGAAGTGATAAATCACAAACCTGTATCATGTCTGCAGGTCCGTATGTTTCAGTTCGAATAATAACAAGACGGTCTAATAGATCAACGGGTATGCCATGTGGACTACTAATATCAGTTCCTCTGCAAATTTAAAACACAAAACGTCAGATTTGACATCACAATATGATGCATTTCCGGTACGAGCTAAGAGTCCTCGGATTTCAAATTTTAGAATTAACTATCTTACCTAACATTACATATTCCCCTATTCGTCGCGAAAATTACTATTGGAGACAATGAACTCTCCAGTGCACGGTTCATGTAGGAGAAGCATTCCATATCCAGCATGTGCACCTGTAAATGAAAAAATGATAAACCATGAAAAAGAAAATCCACCATAAACTAGCAGACACAGAAGAAGTTTAAATTAGAATTTGAGTACAGACCTCGTCAATAAATAGAACTCCAGGCACAAGTTCTGCCACTCCTTCATCAATGTAACGATTAACAACCTATCAGGAACATTGAACTATTAGTTAAACCAGTCTTATTTTCATCCCCGGACTTGCCCAAGAAGCCACATTAGGTTGAGATCTCCTAAACGGTCACAGAGGAATGTTATGGATGTGTACCTTGTTTATTTCCTGTCGTAGCTTATCAGTGATCTCAGTTTTTCTAGGTTTCATCATCTGTCCCATTAGGGACAATATATCCTGCCCTCCTTGTGGCCGGGCATTTGCTGCATCAAGATCGTGGAGCGTTACATCCTGTAAGAATATTAGACTTCTTAGAAAACAAAATATTTTAAGAAGATGATTACATAGTAGAGCTAAAACATAACACAGATTATCTATCATTGTCATGTCAACCAAAATAAACCAGTTAACTACCTCAGTGCATAGCCATACGAGACTTTGTCATACATCCATAATGCTCGCAAGAAAGAACATGGTAAATTACATGAAATTCAGAACTAACCTGGACTATCTCCTTCTTTTTATGGACCTCTCCTTTAGGAAGTGGAACGTACTCCTCTGCCTCGAGATCAAATTCTGTAGCAAAAGCATCGCTTCTACCCACCCTTTTAACTGCTCCACTATTGGCCTCTATATATATAACATCTCCGACAGCAACCTGAATTGTAGAATTTGATAAAACATGTCATGTAAGAATTAACCTTGATGAACTCTACATCTCATCAAAGATAGTATTCTATGGATATGTAATAGTTCATGAAAGCTGAAAGTACTTTGCTGAAAATTTTGATGTGGATACACAAAAATGACTGGAATGTAGACATTAAACGCCATTACCTTTTCCTTTAGTAAAGCATCATAAATGGTTGGGTCCAGCTTTAATTGCTTAGTTCCTTTGACAGTTTTCAGCCCGATAATGACATGGCTAATACTCTTCCCATACCCACCAGTGATGCTCTCAGCTTCTTCCGGTGAGAGCTCGGTGACCTAAGACAGCAGCACATAGTCTTATGATTATTTCACTTCACATCACAAACAATAGTTAAAGCTAAATGAACGGGTATCTTACCTCCCCTTCATAGACCTCCTTATTTTCCTTCATACGTAAACCAATAGCCCTCCTGAAATTTTCCATCAGAACCTCAGTTTTCTTTACTTCTGATGAATATACTTCTGATCCGACCATTGGGCAGAATGGAACCTACAATGAATAGAAATACATAATTTCTGTAAAAAGTTCATTACACATAGAACCCACCAAGTATCAATAACTAGAAATGCGAACCCTTTTCAGCATAACAAAACAAGTTTTGCCTATGCAACAGAGAATAAGAACCAAAATTCACAAAACTGTTAACCCTTCCAAGCGAAAATCCAAAACCATAAGACAAGTGCTCAACCCAAATACAGAACAATGACAGAAAAAAATGAATTCTCCACAAGTAGACAGTCTGAAATTACCTTGCTTCCAAGCTCCTGAGATATCCCAAGAGCCAATGCTGTCTTTCCAGTACCAGGAGGTCCAGCAAGTAATAGAGCACGCCCCGCCATTTTCTTTTGCCTAATCATATCAACAACGAGACCAGCTGCTTCTCTTGCACTAATCTGACCTACAAACCCAGCAGCCATAGGAAGTGCATTCCCATTGGGCTACAAACAACAACAAATTACTCTTAGACATTCAGTTTCTTAAAACCCTAAATAACAATTCTTAAACCCTAAAAATAAAAAACCCATCAAGCTCAACTAAAAATCATATAATCGAACAAAATAAAGAAAACCCAGAGAAGATAATCAAGAACAAACGAGGTTCATAAACCCTGAACCCTAAAAAAAATCTGATTTTTTTTTAAGAGGGAGTAAGAAGTGTTGAAAGAAGAGAGATGGAAGAGAAAACGGGGTATACCTCAAGACCAAGTCCTTTGATATGAGTATGAGTAGCTACCCTTTGTTTCTTTGTTGTTGACTGAACTTCATCGATCTTCATCTTTCTCTAAATTTTCTTCACTTCTCAGAAAAAAAAACAAAACCTAGCAGAGAAATAATGGTCTGGTGTCTACTTCAGCACAGGAAAGAAAAGGCCTATTGTGCCCTGATAAGGAAATGCTATTAACCTCCCCTTTCTCCACCCTACTCTCTCCCTGTCTTATGTGGCAAACCCAGCTGTACTGCATGACAAAAAAAATATAAACCAGGTAATTAGAAAATCACGTGATATCCTCTCAACTCGATATTTTCTCAAAATTTCCTCTCTTCCATTCGCTTCTCTTTCATCTTGTTCTTCATCGAGATTAAGAGAACCAGTTTTAACCAACAAATTAAAATCAGGATCGTGGGTTAAAAAATTCAGTCGACCAAGGTTACAAATTAATATCCATTATTCAATCATTCATTTAAAATTTGGGTTCATGAGCTTCTTGAACCATGGCCGGGATGCAAATTAATAACCATGGCTGGGATCCAAGGTTACAAATTAATAACCAGTGGCGGAGGCAGCTGGAAGCAAGGGTGTGCAATTGCACACCTAGCCCAGCCCACTTTCAAGCCTAAATTCTTAAAGAAGTTGGAGTTGCAAGCCCATTTAAGCAAACTTGCTACCCCTAAAAATAATTTGCTCCCCCATAGACAGATTTCTAGCTCCGCCCCTGTTAATAACCAACAAATTTGGTTCAGTTACTTCACATTCAATTAAGAACCCGACTAACCTGTTACTGATTCTGTCATGTCTCTCTTAATCTCTGTTTACATTGAACCATGGCTGGGATGCACGAAACTTAGGCAGTTTGGTGGCAGCTGAATGTATTTTGAAGAAAATACTTGTTCAGGCAATTCTACGAACAGTTTGTGCTCGACTCTCAAACTAGTGATTTTAGAGAGAACGTTGTTGAGTTTGATTCTTACTTCTCAGCTCTCCTTCCCTGCAAAAGTTGAATTTACACACAACCAATCATTATAATCTTGTTATAACTCTGAAACACACATTCAATCGTACCCATTCATCCCATTCATCGAGTTAAACAACAACAACAAGCTTTCTTCTTTCCTAGCTTCTTGGCATCAAATCTTGAGTTTCTCTCACTGTAAACTGAAATACAGCAGGAACCCAACTCCTAATCCGTCACAAACTCTTAAAATATCTCTTCAATTTTCTGTAATATCAATATAGTCTTCAATGGCAGCAGTTCCAAAATTTATCATCTGTTATGCGTACACCTTCCCCAATTAAGTGTTTTAAAATGTTTTTCAATGGTATAAAGTATACGAACTTATCCCTACTTCTGAAGTCAGTCGTTCCCCAATTTGCTTAGTTTCAGAGAATTGTGTCAGAGAATTTGCGCTTACTTTGTATTGTACATTTGCAGTGGCTTTTTTCCTTTTGGCTCCCCTACTTGGGATGGCATTTTATAGGCTCCAAGATATAGTTTGAGAGATAGATCATTTCTAAATTTTACTAAGTATTATCCATAAGGATATAATTGTTAAAAAAAATGTTTAAGAATACCCTTCTTGACTCCTTGCCTTGCATAAGTATTTCTTACAATGGAAGAACACCACTGCATTTGTAGTCCCTTGCAGGTCATGTTTACAGAAAATGATGTAACGCCGGTTGTCACTCATTCTCCATATATGATTATATGTTGTTTGATTATATGTTGTCACTCGTTCACTGTATCTGATCATCTGTTGTTTGATTTTATTTTATTTTTTCAAAATAATAATAAACATTACTTAAGTAATTGTTGGTAGTTCATGTAAACAATTGAGAAAAATGTTTATATTATATAAAGAGTTTTCTATAAACTGAATAAGTCAACGAGTTTTGCTATATGGATCAGGACGTCGCAGTACAATAAGTCTACTGACAAGGATAGCTAGTGAATGAAAAAAAAAAAAAAAGTTGTTCCAAGGTGATTGTCCGGTGAAATCAAATAGTGGAAGGAGAAAATCAATTTGATACAAATGCAAAAGTATATATAGTTGATTAACATTTAGATTAATTTTTTTTAAGTGGAAGCATCCGATGACATGGTTAGAATGACATTATCATGACATTATGGCTTTTTTTTTCCTCTAAAAAACTCAAACGACGATTAATTTGAAACTCATCTTTTGGTGACATACTCCTCTTATAAAGCTTTGTATTCCTACCAAAAATGAGAGTACTCCGAAATACAAAACTTCATCATCCACAAATTCGGTCGTTAATCTTCAAGGGTCAATATTCAAAATGGTATATGGTGGTCTTATACATCTCGGAATGCACTCATATTTGGTCGGAGTGTAAATCTTTATAGTAAGAACATGTCACCAGAAAATTAGCCTTAAATTCATCGTCGTTTGGGTTTTTTTTATAAAAAATGGTACCGAAATATCAAGATAATGTCATTATATATAACCATGTCATTGGATCCTGCCCCTTTTTTAGTTAACTAAGGTTCAAAAATAAAAATGACCCCAGCCCGTGGCACAATTAAATTTCTCATATGGATAGTACGGCAGTTTGAAAAATATTCATAAAGTTCTTCATTAACAGAAATCTTTGATAGAGTTTGCTTCTTTGAATACATGTTTTGAACCGCAGTGCCAATAGAAAATTCTGCCCATTTAGCTAAGTTTTATTGTAACTTCGGATTTTATGTCAGCCACCTATAAAAGCACAAAAACAATAATATTAATACAAATATGAGTACTAACAAATACAAATATGAGGTAAAAACATATAAATCAAGTGCCAATCAATAAACGAAAAGAATGGTCTGAAATCAAGAGATCCAATATTTTAACCAAGTAGGTTACATGGTGTGCATTTATAAGAAGTATGTTACATAAGATATTGATCACGTATACCGATATGTGGAAAAAATATTCCATAAAGATACATATAAGCCTTACTCATCAGGACAAAATCATTACATATTGTCTTGGAGACAAAATATGCATCGTAATAGACTAGTAGATAGCCACAAAATTGTGTTTACCAAGTCACACTTGAATTTCTTTCCGACCCTATACAAATATTCTTGTGATACTTACAAGGATATGCATGTTTTGAACCAATTATATAATTCCCATGATTTTGCAAATTTTGAATCTTAAATTTGTAGTCAAATTTGTTGTATAAAAACAAAGACTAATCATAATTTTGGATTCGTTCCTCAAAGAATCATTGCACATAGTTTTCGCGTGGATACACCTTTTATTCCGCTTAATAGGGTTTTCTTTTAGTAAAATTATGTAAATACTATAAGTGCATTGGTAACTCAAAATTATTATAGCTCCCCTTTTTACTTGAGTTAACGATTGTTAAAATGTCATATAAAAAGCTAAATGCAAAATAATGGAAATTTAGCACCTTAAAAAAAATTCAAATCGTGACATTCAATTTAATGAGTTGTTCATTTCCAAAATATATGACGCGTTGATGGTTCGCACATCATGGTATGATGAGCGAACAACTAGCCTTATCTAGGGGTTATTTTTTTATGAGTAAGAGTCATATGGCTCAGTTCTAGTGCGCCAGATTTATGATTGGACAAGTAAAGAAGACACTATGTACCAACACTCAAACCACGTGCCTATAAATAATATATATCTATTTTCTTCTTTCTCACACTCCCTCCACTCCTCTCATTTGTCTCTCTCATCTTCAAAAATTCTCGAAGTTTCTCACCTGAAGAAGAAGAGCATTTCGTTTCAACAGTAAGAATGTCAACTAACGATACTATAAAAAAAAAAATTATATCAATCATCCGCAAGTAATAATTTCTCTACTTTTCCTTTCCTCTTGTTAATACACAGATGCTGAAATTCTACTTCTTCAATTTAGTAATTTTTGATGTAAGACTTTGATTGTTGATTAATCTAGGGTTTCAGAAATGTCTGAACTGGAATAAATTTAGGTTTTCTAAGTATAGATCTGTGAAACTGTATTTACTACTCATTGAGAGTTTTTGAAAACTTAGCAATCAAAATCATAACGATTACTAGTAATAAAACATATTTTTTGTATACATGTTGTTGATTGATGTTAATTGAAACAAGTTTCATCTGAATGTGTAGGGTATTGTAAATAAGGTGAAAATCGGCTTCAGACTAGGATCCATTTTTAAAAACTCAATAATCTGTAATTGAAACTTGTTTCATCTGTATATGTATTGTTGATTGATGTTAATTGAAACGTGTTCCAACATCGAATTTGTTTTTAAGATTGTGTGACAATTATCACATGTGAATTTGTTTTTATCATTTTTTACTTGGTTGTGTTTATAAGTTTTAGTTTTATGGATGTCAAATCGTAGGATCGTGAACTTCATGATAATCACACATTATTATGCCAGTAGAGTTTATGAGAAATACCTTATAGAGCTAATCCGTAGTCCGTCATCGATCAACTAGTAGTAGCCGTAATACCTTGTGGATATATTGGTTTCTCTCTCTTGACCTAAGCCGTGATGAGTATTTATTCTTTTTGAACATAATATTAATTAGTGTTTAGCTCACTATCATCCAACAAAGAAGAAACATTAGGAAATAACCTCTTATAGGAACCTAATACGTTCAGGAATCTGTAGGGTGCAAGTGCTTTGCTTCACTTAGTTTGCTAGTTGAAGGTTAATTTGATTATCCCTTGTTCTCGATTGATGTATTAAATCATTCATAATAGATATCAAATAGTGAGTTTGTTATTCAAATAGTATGACGATTCCTTTTTACGTGGTTGTGTTGTATTGTTAGTAACACTTTGTATGAAACTTAGATAGTGTAATTATTGTTGTTATCTCGTTAGGAATGTGGATTGTGGTGCATAGATGTAACTTAACACATTGAGATTACTTCTTAGCTTTTGCAAAAAATAATTCAGATACCAAAGTTGAAACGAAGGATCTAGTTAATACAAGAAACCCGAGTGAACTTTATGAATGTACAAGATATATATTGATTGATATTTTCTTTTCTTTTTTATTCTTTGGTTTGAAATATTAAACACATTAGGCAAAGGAAACTGAAATATGATGACAGGAGGGTCTTCCAATCGACAGAGAGAAAAAACGGTATCAACCGACCATGATATAGAGAACATCTACAAAACACTCAAAGAAGTTCAAGATCATTTGAAAGAAAGTAATAGGGAAGTTTTCCAACCAAAAGTAGTGCATGTCCATCGGCCTTTATCACCATGGAGATCCTCAGCTGCAGCTTATGGAAGCGCTAAAAAGAAGAGCTCAAAATAGGTTGGCCCATATATCTCAAATGACCATCAGTAAGTATAAGGTTGATATGAAGGAAGTTTCAAAGATATGAATGTGTTGTTGATTGATGTTAGGATTAAAACTTGTTCTAGCAACGAATTTGTTTTTAAGATTATGTGATAATTATCACATGTGAATTCGTTTTTATCCTTTTTTTACCTGGTTGTGTTTATAACTTTTAATTTTATGGATGCCTAATTGCTGGATCGTGAACTTTATGATAATCACACATTAACATGACAATAGAGTTTAGAAATACCTTATAGCGCTAATCCATAGTCCGTCATCGATCAACTAGTGGTAGCCGTAATACCTTGTGGGGGTCTTGGTTTCTTTCTATTGACCTAAGCCGTGATGAGCAGTAATTCTTTTTGGATAATTCTTTAAGTCTCCAAGTCTTGGAATGGATTCTTTCTTTGTAAAATTTGCACATCCAACAAAACTGAAGTCTGGAAACCCGAAGAACTTCTAATTGGGTTGATGAACTAATTGTAAAACATAGGTCAAGATTAGTATCTCAAAATTCTCGATAGATTTCATGTAATTTGTTCTTCGATTCATTAGGCATAAGCTAACATATCAACAACTCGTTATTTGTTTCATTTCATAATTAAGACGTAATGAAGATTAAATTTACATCTTCTTTCCAATATGAAACGAAATTTGCTAGATATGTTGTTATCTCAAAAAATAATAATCAAATACTCGATATAAGCTTTATATGAGAGCTTTAGTAATCCACATGATATACAACTATCTCATAGTAAGCTTCATTGACATCCTTTATTTCGAAAAACATAAAGATATGTATAAAATCAAGATCACTACTCGTAAGAGTATATCTTAACATACAAGACCGAGAGTATGAACTTGTCACACTGATGTTTAGGTATATGCGTGGATCTACAATAATATCATCCAAAACAAAAAAACATTTATGGTTTTTTTGAATTTTAGATATACCATTTCAGAAGGCTTGCTTCATTTCATACTTTGGTTTCTTAATTTTGTAGACTACATGTTTCTGTCTTTATAAAGCAAGGCCTTCAAGTTAACACGCGTAAATTTTCTATATAATTTACAACTAATGAAGGCTAGTTTCACATTCATTTAATGTAACTCTTAAGTCATGATGAACTGCTAATAATGCTAGAATAATTCTGAATAAGTCTTTCTTTGATACGGGAAAAAAAAACTTATTTATAATTAATAATCAGTGCCTCATTTCTGAGTAAAATCTTTGTCCACAAGTCTAGCTTTATGTCACTTAACATTACCATTATAGTCGTACTAGGTCTGAATGACTCATGATAAGCACGTAAGTGCTACATTTTATACTCATATTTATATTAGCTAGGACTTGATATTTTAGCTAATATCACTATTTTAGTGCTTTTATAAAAAGTACAAGCGAATTTGATCATCCGGAGGAAAACGAAGCTAAATTACCAGCTAAACGGAGTTTGCGACTAAAATCATCCATGCCATTACTCGCTGCACCAAAAGAGCTGAATCAATTATGGCTGTCCATGTATTCTCGTTTGGCACCATTTAACCATGCCACTGCTGGAACAAGAAATGGGAGAACAAAGAATTCTCAACCTCAATCACGTGAGCTGCACAAGGATGGTGGATGACGTGGTGTCATTTCCACCATATTTTCATTTCAATATTCAGAAGAGAAGACTTCAGTGCACTTTCTTTTAGTTTCAATTCATCATCATGGTTGAACAGCTGGTGGAGGTAATGGAACTGTTTTCTTCCGGTGAAGGAGAGTGCTTAAGAGACGGACAGGCTGAGTAATGGAGCTGTTAAGCTCGAGTAATAGCAGTGATTGGTGATGGAGAAGAACAGGGAGTTACTGGTGATTCTCGGCGCTGGAAGTCAGTAGAAAGCTTTGGTTGGAATCGAGTTTGATGATGAAGGTTGTGGCAGTGGTGTTGCTCAATGGTGGAGGCTCTAGTGGTCACGAGAAGAACGGGAGATGAAGCAGCTTCAGTTCAGCATATAGGCTGAATTTTAATCAGCTGAAACATTGCTTCTCAGCCGGTGGATGCCAGTTTCGAGTTCGAGTGAACATCATGGAGTTGTCGAGAAGGATAGAAGACTTGGGTCATTTGCGAGATTGAGTTTTGACTGCTCTTTCTTAATGGTGGCGCTGTTAATGGAAGATATGGTATGGGAAGCTTGGACCGAAGTCAGTGGTGGTTGTACGAGTTTATGGCAAAACTTTGGAGCTGGAATTAAGAAATGGAGATGCAGACATCAGAACAAGACATGTTGGCCGAGAGAGTTAGAGACTCAGAGAAAGGAAAGATTATATGCTGACGCTGAAATTAGTTTGCTGTGGCCGAGATGAGTAACTCTACAGATGATGGAGGACTGAAGTAGAAGGAAGCAGTGGGTATTCTTTCGTAGGGTTTTGTGTAATGGGTTCAGGAAGTGCCGGTGGTGATGGGTTTGGTGTGAAATGTTTGGATCAGTGGTGATTCTCTCGAGTTCCTTACAGCAGCGAAGTTGAGGTTTGACAAAAGCTGGTGTTGGTAACGATGGCTGTATGGAGAGTTGGACGTGAATGAGCAAGAAGGCATTAAGATGGCAGCAAACAAATGCTTTGGACGTGACTGAGATAATCAGCTGAGAATGGAGATTTGTATTGCGTCTGTTGAATGGTGAACTGAGTACGATGATGCTGTGGACGGACAGTTGTAGGAGCGTTGTGGTCGGATTTAGGAAATGACCAGCCGGAAGAAGGAGGTGTTAATCTTGGTCTTTAAATTAATGAGGAGATGTTGGACCTGAGGCTAGATGGACCGTGATGGACTGGGCCTAGGTAATTCTGTCTACTAGGTCTTAGTCGGACTTCTTTGCAGCGCTATTGGGAGAAACGAACAGAACGAAAAAAGGGGGAGGCCGGTTTGGAGTTCCGACAACAGGCAGCTGAGAGCCGAAACCAGAGAAGAGGCAGTTTTCTACAAAAGCATTGGTGCGTCGCGAAGGCGTTTTGAGTGCATAATAAGAATCTCTTTTGTTATTATTTTTGATGGGTTTTGAGAAACCCATAATCATGTCTTGCTAGAACTTTATAACTAGGGTTTGTGTTGAAACCACATGGAGTTTTAGGCTACTTTGAATCTAATAAAATTGAGCAAAAGACTACTATGATTTGATTTGATTAGATTAATTCTTGATATTGTTTATTGATTAATCGAAAAACGAGTTGTTGCTTCACCGGTTTTGTATACAATAACCTTTGTGCCTAGTTGTTAGGTTCATAAATATATTTTTGTCTCATTATTTGATAATTCCATGCTTGGGTTAATATCTTTGATGGGTTATGTTTAGAAGAGCCATATAATATTTTGTGAATCAATATTTTAGTTTCGTATAACTTTCTCGCTGATGCAATTTGATGGTGCATGCTTGGATTTATTCTTTTGATGTGTCATGCTTAGGGTATACCGGTGATAGGGCTGTCAATGGATAACCGAATATTCGATATCCGTCCGAGTTCGTTCGAATCGTTAGGATATTATCCGAAATTTCGGATAACGGATACGGATACCTTATCGGATATTCTTACTTTAACGAAAAGGATACAGAAAAGGTACTATCCTATAGGATAATATCCGTTATCCGTTAAAGAATGCATATGCAAATTTTTTTTAATTTTTTTGAGTAATATATTTAGTTGTTAACTTGGTAGTATATGAAGACTTAGAAATAAAAATATTATGGAAGAAAAAAAAAACACAACTAGTTTTGTTCGTTGTGAGAAAAGCGGAGGATTTTTCAATTCTGATAGAGAAGATTAAAGATTTGAGTTTTGTTTAAATATAATTTAATATAATAATTTTAAAGTCAATTTTTTTGCATTTGATCAAGGTATTTGGTTTTATTTAGTTGAATTTCCTTAGAGTTTCTTTGATTTATTTACAATTTATCAAATGTACAGAAAGACTAGAAAAGAATTTAAATTATTTTTATTATAATGAATTACTATCGGATATTACCGAATATTATCGGATATCCGGCATTGTTATCGGAACGGATACGAAAAATCTTTTTGAATATCCGTCGGATATTATCGGATATCGGATATCCGGTAATCTTATTGGTAACGGGTATGGTAGAGGCCATATCCGTTTCGATAGGTACCGTTGACAGCCCTAACCGGTGATATTTGCGTAACTAATACATATAATAGGTGATGTCGATAGAACAAACAATAAATAAGTATTCATGAATTATGTTTCACTTCAGTAATTGAATAGAAATTGTGGTGGTTACTATAAACCCTGGTTACCGTCTTTCTCATTGAATTTATTTTATTCGTTTAGTTTATTTTTCTGTTATTATTCTTTCAAAAAATCCAAGAACATCATTATTGGTTAGTTGATTAGAGATATTGATTACGGTATTTCCACCACTTCTTGTGGGAACGACCCATACTTGCCTCTGTCTACTAGTTAGACACCGTGAGATTGCGGTTATTATATTATATAGGCAATCCCAAAAGCCTATCAACTCACATACACACAACTGATATGTGTCTTTCGAGCAATTAAACAATATCCCATAATTGATCATAAACTATTGATTTTAGTTCTCATAACATCAATCTATTAATTAAAGTATTGCACATAATAGCTTGTGAACCGGAAACCGAATCTTTACCATCCCAAATCAAAATCAAATTCTTGAAATTAGATCGCTGAAACAACATGTATAACTTTCCATCAATCTTTTTGGGACCTTCTTAATGTTGTTTCATGTGGTTATCAACAATTTCCCTATTGACAGTAGTTTCATTATGGAGTAGTAGATTAGTAATTTGTGATCTTTCATTATCTAACAGTTCGAAAATGAAAAGATTCACAATATCTATTAAGTAGATATATCCATATACTCCCAAGGACTACGTCATCACTAATGAATTTACATTTTTTCGGCATCGATAAAAGTCACATCGTGGTTAGAACATTAAAATATACCCTCTGGATAATTTAGGAAAACCGATGATAGTTTTCAAATCCAATTTGTATTATTTGGGAATATAATCCCTCGCTTCCAACTGAACAAACGCTAACTTAATGGTGGTTTAAACTAGGTTTCTAACCTTTATACAGTTCGAAAGGTGTCTTTGGGGCTGCTATGCTCAGAAAACTATTTAAATTACTCAACTGTACGAGGATCATACAATCACAAACGTACGGGTAATTATGCATGATTCATCATGCTTCTAACCATTTTCCTAAGAGTATGATTTCTCATTTTTCTATACACCATCATGCCAAGTGAAAAAGCGGGGGTCTAACAACCACACCCAGTATTTCGTTAGGAAATTTGTATGGACTAACTCCAATATAATTCCAAGAGAATCAACTAGACAATCAGACTCAATCAAGGAAATATATCCAAGAGTTATATCTTTGTTTCTCAATGTAATCAGCAAATCAAACAGATAGAAATCCGCGAGCCTGATTATTATGAGAAACAACTTGAACGGTACCAAAGACCAATGTTCAAGTGTCTATCAATTTTAATCAACAACCAAAGGTTGGATTTACCAATTGATTGAACTACGCACAACCTGTGATATTTCAATTATATAAACAAATATAATACGGAAAAGAAATAACACAGACACCATAAGTTTTGTTAACGAGGAAACCGCAAATGCAGAAAAACCCCGGGACCTAGTCCAGATTCGAACACCACACTGTATTAAGTCGCTACAGACTCTAGCCTACTACAAGTTAACTTCGGACTGGAATGTAGTTGAGCCCTAACCAATCTCACACTAATTAAGTTTCAGTCGCGTTCCTTACGTCTCTGAATCCCAGGAGGACTCTGCGCACTTGATTCCCTTAGATGATCTAACCCACAACTAAGAGTTGCTACAACCCAAAGTGGAAGACTTGGTAAACAAATCTGTCTCCCACAAAAAAGTTTATTCTGATAGATAAATCAAGGTGAACAGGAACCAACTGATAATCCGGTCTTATATTCCCGAAGAACAGCTTAGAAATATCAATCACCTCACAATAACTTAACTATATGGTAGTAGAACAAGTTATTTTGGAATCACAAAGAATGAGACGAAGAGCTTTATGATTACTTTTTATATCTTACCTATTGGAGATAAATCTCGAGCAAATCTTAGAGAAGATAGTACTCAATACGATAGAACAAGTAAGATCAGAACACGCAACTACAGAGAAAATAGTTGGGTCTCGCTTCAGAATCCCAATGAAGTCTTTAAGTCGTTAACCTATAATGGTTTTAGGGAAAAACCTAGGTTAAAGGAGAATCGACTCTAGTCGCAACTAGTATCACACAGGAGGTGTGGGGATTAGGTTTCCCAGTTGCTAAAGTTATCCCTTATATAGTCTTCAAATCAGGGTTTGATAACTTTGTAACAAAGCAATCAATATTCACTGTTGGATGAAACCTGATTTAAGATTCAATCTAATATCTTTCCACCGTTAGATGGTCTTAGCTTGTTACACAAAAATGAAATATACTTTCATTTAGATATGGGTAACCGCACCTAAACGTGTATATTGAGTTGGCCTAATAACAGTTAACCGAAGTTAGCCATATGAACACTTTTGTGTTAACCATGTTCATCTTAACACTTCTGGATCAAATGATAATCAAATGAATCTAATTGTGTTAATCATAGAGTTGTTCAATTTTTTATTTTCTCATAGAAGTATACAAGACACAATTGAAGCAAAATCAGATTGATTCAAAAGCATTAGTTCATGAACATTTTAGCCACGGTTTGCAAAGATTGCATTCCTTAATATATAAATGTAATTGTTCATGAGTATGAAAACATACTTAGCCGATTTTAGAACTTAACCACATAAGTTTGCAAACGGGTACGCAAACTTAAGTTCCGGACTTGATCCTTTCCGACAGTTCACAAACGGGTATGCATATTGTCGTTCCGGAACGAACCCAGGTGAATAAGTTTGCAAACGGGTACGCAAACTTAGTTCCCGGACTTTGCCAGTTAAAACCGTAAGCATACGGGTATGCATACTTGGTTCCGGGACCTGAATCACTTTTACAACAGTTTGTATACGGGTATGCATACTGTGCAATACCCAGACAATGGTTAATTGTTCTAAATTCCCATTTCAATCATTGAAACATCCTTAGAAGACGACAATAGCTGTCTCACACAAATTAATAGCTTATAAGAAATTTTCAAGTGATCGAATGATCAATACGAAATATTCCGAGTCTACATCAAATGACTGTCTCACACAAATCATGTAAGATGTTACCAGGTGATTTTCACATGATCATCTTTTGACTTTCATCAAGAATAATGATGAACGTAGTTAAATAAAAAATCTTTCCAACACATATTTCGAGAAAGATATAAGCGAGTTAAACTCAGCTCGAAATATCAAATGTGTATAATGTAAAGTCTATATAGCTATACGACTTTGTCTCAATTGGAGATAGAATAAAATAGACTTTTGAGTGATAGATGAGTTCAAGTCTCCACATACCTTTTGTTGATGAAGTTCCACAAGCTCCCCTTAGTAGTTCTTCGTCTTCAATCGATGAACGTCGTGAAGTCTAAAGCTCAACTACACATTATATCCTAATTCGAGACATAGCTATAAGTAGACTAGAAATCAAGACTTATAGTTTTGACAACTAAACTTGACAAACAAGCTTGAGATAGCAATGCTTGCGAGTTCGACCGAGCAGTGCTCTAACAATTTTCCCCTTTGTCAATTTTAGTGACAAAACTATCAATACATATGGATTACAAAATAAATAAACTTTGTATCTTCTCATCCAAATGCTTGATTTCCTTGGTTCTTCAACATTCCTTGAATTCTTCATCACTCCAAGTACTCCAGAGATTCTGAAGTGTTCAACTCAGCATCATAGTTGTTGAAGATCCGTAGCCATAACAATAAGAAAAAAGATATTCTCGATTATTGTTATACAATGTCATAGAATTATTACACAACATCAAAGTTCAATTGTTCATAACTTTGACAATAATACTACGGTGATATGTATCACTCCCCCTTACTCAATACTTCATCTCACAATGAAAACCATTCCCCCTTACATAATGATCCGTAAACCATATGTATGTAGTCTGAACTACAAAATAATTCTCCCCCTTTTTGTCAATATAAATTGGCAAAGGTACGAAAACTAACGGGATCATAATGAAATTATCAAAGAGATTATTCATGACTAAAAGAGAACATATCAACTTTGTTTCGATGATTTCACATAGTCGAAACTTAGTGTATTCATCAAGGAGTTTATAAAGATACAAGATAACTCCTACAATATTCCACAGCCGCACTCCACAAAAAGATTTGGCAATTAAGCACAAGTTCAATTAAGAATTTCCCCCCATAAAATGTCATTCCCGAAAGAACAACAAGAGCGACCTTATTTTCACAAGAAAAGAAGGATTTCTTTAGACATTTACAAATCACATGAAACATGAATTTGTATCCAGTAAACTTAATTAAATTAAACACAAGAGAACCTTAATGATTAATTTAATCGGAAATACTCAACATAATAAAACTTACGGAGTCATACAGTACTTTCACATAGAAGTTGATCAGGGAAAGATCAATACTGCGGAATATTCAAAAGTTCATTCTATCTTTTATCAATATTTGTATAATGAAATAATAAACTTAACTTTTGACATATATGGGACAGTCATATTTCACGGACGTAAACACACATATCCCATAACATTATTGCAATATATGAAAACAATAAAGATTAATACTGCAAATCATCTTCCAAATAACTCAGAATTTAAATAAATAAATCTAAAACATTGCAAGATGAAAATCGTTGGCAATAGCTATGTGTAATCACAATAATTGCTATTCCAAACCCTAGTTATCCTTCTTAAAAACACAAGAATAAATTCTCATAAGAAGTTTCCTAGACATTAAGATTCTTGAAAAATTCTTTATCGTCCCCGAACTCCTTGTCGTCAACAAACATTGGAACATAAGGTTCATGAAGAGAGGAGTCAATTCTAACGAACCTTCTAGACTGATGCAGAACCAGGGCCTTCTGAATTTCAAGAGTTCTTAAAACAATAGCCTTTATTTGCTGAATCTCTTTCCTTGTTTCCTTCAACTCTTCAAGAACACCAGAAAACTTCTGAAGATTAGAGGGGATAGCCCTTGGTTTCTTCATATTCTTCCTTTTTCTCTTCAAAGTTGTAGAGGAAAGAAACTTATCTTTTTTCTATTAACATCTTTTTCATCAGAAGACATGATGCTTGGAGTCTCTATAAGGGATTGTAGTTACCTAAAATCTAAGAGAGGTTAGAAGTGGGATTCTAGGGTTTCTGAAAGTGAGTTACGGAAGGTTGAGCACGAACAGTCTTCGCCTAAACCACGCACAGTGGCCGTTCAAAGGCTGCTTCAGTCACAGGGAAGAGATTTAGGGCTGGTCTTAGGGAGGGAAGCATATGAAGAGAGAATTCTAGGTTTTGAAGAAGAATTGCTCTGAGAGGTTATGAGAAAGATTATCGTAGCTTGGAAAAATAGAGGACCTATTTATAGCCGAATTCTCTAATATCAGGTCGGTGAAGATAAGGATTGATTTCCTTACCATGCGGAGCAATTCTCCCGTTTCTTCAGGAATATGGATAAACTAGGTTGAGTTTATCTCATTATTCCACCGCCTTTACTCTCTTCTGCGGTGAGAAATAAGCCGGGTATTCCTCACACGTGTCGTAGACCGCCAGACCAAATCCCTAATTGATATCCCCCCATTTGGGTGAAGCTGAGTCAGCCTTTGTGATGATGTGTTGAGAGAGAAATATTCTCTTTAGCCGAGTTGGCCAAGATAAAGAGATATTCTCTGATTTATGAGAATGACTAGGATGTGTCACGTGAAAAGGCATGGGATGCCTCATAATTCGTATGGAGAGAAGAGACCCAATTCCTACATGAGGCTCGTGCCTACCATGGGGAATATTCAGCCTTATCTGAGATTTCCCGAGAGATTTGAATCTCTCTGAGATTTTGCAGAGAGATTTGAATCACTCCGAGATTTTGCAGAGAGATGAATCTCTCAGAGATTTTGCAGAGAGATATGAATCTCTCCGAGATTTTCAAGAGATATTTGAATCTCTCAGAGATTTTGTAGAGAGATTTGAATCTCTCAGAGATTTATAGAGAGAGATTTGAATCTCAGAGATTTTGCAGAGAGATTTGAATCTCTCCAATATTTTGCAGAGAGATTTGAATCTCTCAGAGATTTTACAAAGAGATTTGAATCTCTCCGAGATTTTACAGACGAATCAAAATCTCTATAAAGATTTTCTTAATGGATCCGAATCTCTCTATGGTTAGCTGGGACTCGTCCTGGAGAGAGAGAAAAAAAGGATTTGTACGCCTGATTAATGCCTCTGCGAGACTTTGGCTCACTTGTATTTGACCAGCGTATGAAAAAAGGAAATCATATTCATTACCAATTTATGATATGAAAAGATCAACAGAATTCCAGAAAAACAAAAAGAAAAAATAAAACAGAGATTTTCTTTTCCTAAAACCTGATCTGTGCTCAACTCTTATCTCTTTTAAACCAGGTACATGAGACAAGATGCACATTCAACACAATTAAGCTGTGTTGGGGTGAACAATAATCTGTCCACCATACACTTCTTGTACGGAATTCTTAATACCCCTTTTCACAGAATGTTTAGACCTTGTTCTTTTTTGTAGAGGTCTAATTTTTTCTTTCGAAATTAACTTCTTCGGAGACGAGTTGAGTTTACATACCTCAGATGTATTCGACTTCTGAACAAGTTTGAGCTTGTTTGCTAATCGATTTTCTCTCCATTGAAGTTTGTTGACATATCTTATTTTATGTTTGTACTTGAAACATTTAGAGAGATCATGACCCTTAAGAATACAATAAGAACATGTCAATGTGGAGGATGGTTCAGAAACCATAGATGAGCATGCTGCAAAACAAATTGAGGTACCTGAAACATGTGAGATAGAATTTTCAGTAGACAGGGAAAAATCCATTTTATCCTCCAAAGTAGTTGAAGAAGTTTCTCCAGGAAGGATATCAAGATTGATGAACGTATTGCTACAGTTATCAAAATCAATATATTGACCAAAAAGTGCAACACTTGATTTTTCATCTTCATTTGAATCATAGTGATCAGACATTTCATCAAGAGTTGCAGCAAGACCTTTGTTCCCAATGTATTTTCTATGACTTGGTCACTCATTAGAAAAATGACCAAAACCTTTACACTTGAAGCACTATGGCATATCCTCATCATCATTATCGACAGTTTCCCTGTTTTTAGGAGGGGCACGGTCATGAGGTTTGACTGATGACCTGGGTTTATCTCCGATGAACCGTTTACTTCTCTTCAAAAGAATATCTCTAAACTGTCTTGTGATCAGTGAGACTTTAAGATCTTCATCTGATAAATCAGTCTCATTAGGATCAACTACAGAGTTGCCAACACTTTTACTTTTGTCAAGTAATTTAGTGTTCTCTTTTGCTTTGAAAGTAATATCCTTTCCAGATTTGGATGTATGCTCATGATCAAAGATCTTTATCTTCCCAACAAGAGTATTTCTGGAAAGTGCATCAAGGTTATTTCCTTCAACGATGGCATGCTTCTTAGAATCGTATCTGGCTGGCAACGATCTGAGAATTTTCATCACAATGTCCTTTTCAGGAATAGTCTTACCCAATGCAAAAGATGCATTAACAATTTCAGACACTTTGTGATTAAACTCATCAAATGAATCTTCATTAGCCATACGAAGGTTTTCCCACTCATAATTTAGGATTTGAAGCCTAGCTTCCTTTTCAGAGGTATTCCCTTCAAATACGGTTTCTAAGATATCCCAAACATCTTTAGATCGAGTGCACGTAGTCACATGGTGCTGAAGATCTGGGGTAATGGCATGTATGATAGCATTTAAGCCGTCAGAATTTTGCTTTGCAGCAAGAATCTCGTCGGGCTCATACCTACCAATATCCTTTGCAACAGCTAAAGCAAAAAGCTTTCCAACACATATTTCGAGATAGATTTAAGCGAGTTAAACTCAGCTCGAAATATCAAATGTGTATAATGTAAATTCTATATAGCTATACGACTTTGTCTCAATAGGAGATAGAATAGAATAAACTTTTGAGTGATAGATGAGTTCAAGTCTCCACATACCTTTTGTTTATGAAGTTCCACAAGCTCCCCTTAGTAGTTCTTCGTCTTCAATCGATGAACGCCGTGAAGTCTAAAGCTCAACTACACATTCTATCCTAATCCGAGACATAGCTATAAGTAGACTAGAAATCAAGACTTATAGTTTTGACAACTAAACTTGACAAACAAGCTTTACATATCAACGCTTGCGAGTTCGACCGAGAAGTGGTCTAACACCAAGGATAATTTAACCTCGTGTATTGAGCAATAATGCCAAACTTTTGGAGATATTTCCCAAACGATTCAAGATGTTGCCCTGTTTTTTCATACCTTTCACAATGATCACCATCTTTGTTGGATCTTATGATTTTCACTTTTCTATATAATTTCCTCTCAATTTCGGTAATGAATAAATAAGGAACCACTTATAACGTGAGATTCATGGTGCAATTCGTAGATATGACAGTAACATGAAATTCATCAATAAAGGTGATAAAACAATTTATCATCCCAAAATTGGACCATAAAAATCTACAAAATAATCATTATCAACAATTAATAAGAACAAAAATAAATGTATATAACAATTGGACCTACACTAGTTTTATTCCTTCAATAAGATTTTTTTTGTGGGTAAAATCTTATCAAGGATCAAAGTAAGACATGAAAAACATCTATGGATCTTTTACACTCCCATGATAAAATATTATGCCCGCTAAATACCAGCAACTAGAGATACTTGTGGGCGAATCTCGTCCTAAAATATATTAACAAATTCAAATAATTCTAATGTTCATCCCAATACATAGTGAATTATAGTCACCTGTGGGTGGTTGTTATTTCACATGTAAATGAAATATTTAGATAACCTCAATGCACATTTAAACGTGTGAACCAAAACTACTTGTGAGCAACATTGTTCTAATCTTTAAATCAAACTACGAGGACTCAAAATATATACAACACTTACAACATAAGAATTCAATACTTTTGTGGTGATAACTGAGAAAGGCAGTAAACATGTACAATTGCAATATGCATTAGAAGAGGCAAGATCGTCACACACATCATCCTTAGCAGCATTAAGTCCATAAAACACATGCTTATTAGAAGCAACATTACCATTTTGATAAGGATTTTTTTAATCTAGAGCATGCATGTATCAACACCTAGTTGCACAATGACCAAAATGTATGCAAATTTGTCAATCGACTTGAAAGTAGTCAACATTAGATCTTTTAGAAATACCATTTGAACCAGATGCAGAGCCATAGATATCTCTTATGGAAATCGCCTTGATATTTTGCAAATACACCATAATTGTCAAGTTTTCTTTTCTAAAATTAGTCAATTGATTCCTTAACATATTTCGACGAACAAGAAACTAACTTCTGAAAATTGTATCAAGAAATTCCCAAATTTCTTGAGCTGAAGGAAGACCAGGAACATCTCCAGAAGTAGTCTTAGTAAACGTAGCTTTCAAACAACTAGCTAAAAAGTGATAATATTTTAGTAATAGATCCATTTGGAGTTAAATTCAATTACTCCATTAGTAATTAACTCTTTTGGTGGTTCTTGTATTTCACCATTGACATAGTAAAAAAGATTTGTTGAAAGCATGATCGATTCAAACTGATCGCTCCACAACAAATAATTTATAGAGTCCAACTTGATCGAAACAAATTAAGTTAGAAATATTGCAGAAGAATCAGTTTTTGAACTCCATGGATTGTGAGTAAGATTGTTGTTATTTGACATGCTTCTTGGAGTCGCCATTAAATAAAGATATCAATAAAATCAGGAAATGGAGTAGAAAAAAACATATTTGATAATAATGAAAAATATAGAATTAGACTGATCGAGGAAAATATATTGAATTGATTTGAATGTCCAATTAACAAGAAAATTTGTTGGATTGGATCGATCACCAATCTGATATCATGAGAAGAGGTACAAAGTAATGAAAATATATTGCAAAAGAGAATGATGCAGAATGAATCTTACAGATACCATTAGGAAAATATTTACAAGAGAAAGAAATTAAGTAAACAACGAATAACAAAACACATGTCAAAGGTCAAAAGTTACAGAAGACTAACTATGATTAACTAGTATTCTTAATAGAATGTGGAAAATAGGATTGACAAAATAGATTGCACATGAAGCCGTCAAATCCCCATTCAAGAAAAGAAAAAACAAACAAAACATGTTATTTTGATTTGAGAAAGTGTCATTTACTTGGAAAGTTTGGTTTGGTTATGCTTAAAAACATGGATATATTCGATAGATTTGGCTTGGTTTGGTCACATATACAAAAAGCAAAAGGCTTCTTGGAGCTAAGGTGGTTATTCTTGAAGTCAGACAAGCGATTTCGAACTCTTCTCCAAACACTACGAACATAAGAATTTTTAAAAAGCTTTTGCATTCCAACCAACCTCCTCGATGCCATACTTTTAAGAGATTAATTGCTTCTGTAAGGGTAAATCAGCTTCATCAAATCTCCACAACTGTTTCATATAACAAAACAATATTTATTAAGTATAGATCCTTTATACCAATGCCACCTTGGTTCTTGGGTTTGATAATGACATCCCATGCCACTGGGTGATATTTTTTGTAATCCACACCATCGTCCCATCAGCTGATATGGATAAGAAACTCAGTAATTTTTTGAAAAATCAGAACACAAACATGTTATGAAATCAATGATATTAAATATTAGAATATGTGTACTATGAATATGACTTTTCGATAATTACTAGTAATTTGTTGAAACATTAAAAAATTATGATGAAGCGGGGTGTGATAAATGCATGTAATGTCATGGATGTGTACACTTTAGAGCAAGGGTTATGGGGTGAAACTCTCACTCAAAATGAAAGAGCTTGATCAAATTTTATCAAATTAAGTAAGTACTACTATGGGTAATAAAGAGGTATACTTTCATTTAAACTTATTCATACACTCCTTCAAGTGAAGAAGTATCCAACAGTGGAGACTAAGAGGCTAATCTTCAGACGCTTAAAAAAAAACTGCTTAAGCGGTTGAATCGGCCTCAAGTATTTCTTTCAGTTTTTTTTAATTAGTTTATTTAGCTGTCCAAGTGAATTTTTTTCCCAAGCGGATAATGTGTGCAACCTCTTAGAGAAAATCCAGTGGGGTGCACAAACTAGTAGATTTGTTAATTTTCAACCCACAATAGGACTGGCAAACAAATAAAATAGAGGGACAAACCCTCAAATAAAAGGGTTTGTCCATCGCGTCTCAAACTGAGACGAGCGCATCAACTTGGGCCAGTCAGCCTAAATTGAGCTGAGGTGCAACTCACATAGATATGAGTCTCGCCTCACATTGAGACGATCGTCCTTAACTGAGCCGTCAACGGCTAGTGTCATCCAACGACTCTAATTTCACTCCTTAAAAATTCAACCAATTTCAACTCCAAATAAATTCAATCAATTTCAACTCCAAATCACATCTTCTCCACCCACAACTTCTAATATTTTTACCTCAATATTAATCTTTCAATCTCAAACTTCTAATCTCAGTATCTACATAAGCAAAAACTCTAAAAAAAATGGTAACCCAATAAGAAACACAAAATACTTCATCATAAAAAGTTCACGGTCCAAAGTATAGTCTGGATGAAAGATAAAGTTATTTGCTGAGGTTACGTAGCATTAACGCTTGATCTAATCAATGGTGTTCAACAACCACATCATACACTTTGGGGGAATATTTTTATACAATTTTGTTAGGAAACTAGAATCCAAAAATCGTTATGCTTCCGGGTTGTCAAGTCATTTTGGTACAACTAGCAAAGACTTGAGAAATAAGGTATCTTTAATGATGCAAATGAACTGACAAAGAGGAAGGGGTGATACTGATGTTGATGTGGTAAGTTGCATTTCAAATTATTTATTTGATTTTTAAACATTTTATCAATTTTTTGTAATAGCTAATTTTAATCTGCAGCAACGAAAAACTCGAGAGGATTGACAAAAAATAAGAAGTTCGAGTTTCAAGCACGAAGGATGCTTCCACATCCTCAGAAAGTTGAACAGATATAACCATGATTTGTTATATGGATATAAAGTACCAAAGGAATCCTCTTATGAGACCGATAGATCCCAACATGGTACTCAATCCCAACCTGGTGGATCCCAACCTGGTGGCTCTCAAGGTTCTCCTTATTCTTCACCATAAACAAACTCAAACACTCACCCCAACACTGATGGATCAGTAAATGGTAATTCTAATATGAATGTTAATGGAAATGTTAATAGATGGGATGAAGTGGGTATGAAAAAAAAAAATCTCAGAAAGGCAGCTTAAGATGCTGCACATCATCAACTTCAGAATTTCAGCTTCAAGGTTTTCTCGAAAAAAAAAAAAAAGACTGACACTGTTAAAATAATTGAGCATAAGAAAATAGCTTCAAAAATGAATAAAGGTCGTAAGGCACTTGGAAAAAATATTTTTAATACACACATGAGAAGAATAATGGGAATGAACACGACAAAGATGAATAAGGCATGTGACCTGAAATTCTGACAAGAAGAATTTGATGAAATTCAAGCACAAAAGGCACAACACCAGTTGACGTTGATTCTAATGAGGAGGACACCTTAGATGAGGATACCAATACTTCCATTAACCCAACTTAGTAATTATTTTTAAATTCTGGATATATTATTTAGTTTAATTTCGATGTAATCCTTTGTTTTAAATTCAATTTAGTCCTTAGTTCGAGTTTCAATTTCAGTGTTACTTCTCCAATTTGATCCTTAATTTTAATTTCAATATTTGTGTTCAATCAAATGACACAAATCACATTACATTAAAAGAAAGAAAACTAAACCCTCTATTAAAAGAACAAAAACTAAATCTCCCTTAGTCTTAAATGTAAACCTCTGTTTTGAATTCTCTCTTCTACCATTCTATACTCTCTTGCGGGCACACCCCAAAAGGGTTGAACTTCTTTTCTCAAATCTTTATCTGGATAACTTGTCTAACTTTTATCTTATCGAGTTTTCTCGATTACCATATATTATGCAGAATGATGCAGGTGAGCATAATCCTATTCATTTCTATTGGCTTAAACAAATGATTTTATGAATATTATATGGAACTCCCTTTTCAAAATTCCAAATGCTCGTTTGATATCCTTTCTACACGCCATATGCTTTTTGTTAAATAACTTTTGAGCACAGACAAATTCCCGGTGTTGTGGTACTTCAGCGTAAGCTTGAACTAAGGTTGACCACGCAAGATAAATTCTATCCGCCTGAAAATACCCATGTTATACTTATTGCCGTTGATGGTGAAATTAATAGCTGGAGCATTTCCAAACTTCAATAATTCGAACAATGATGATTTACGCAGGATATTAATGTCGTTGTTGCAACCTGGGAGGCCAAAAAAGCATGTCATAATCAACAATCATAAGAAACTGCCGCTTCCAGAACTACAGTTGGTTTTGTGTAGTGGCCCTTATATTGACCTTGTCAAGCATACACACATCCATGCCATACCCAATGCATGCAATCAAGGCTACCTAACATTCTGGGAAATCCTGTCTTCTTATTTTGAGCTAGCAGTCGATCGACACCATCTTCCGTTGGTTGTCGTAAAAAAACGTGGACCAAAATGGTTGACTACAGTTTCTCAAAACATTGTGAGATTTTGGTATACTGTTGTTTTGGCCATACGAATGTACTCATCACAGGTATCTTCAGGCACACCACAACCCAAAATCCTTAGGGCTGCAGTGACTTTTTGTATAGGACTATGTCCAGTATGTTTCGTGCATCAAATTGATAGTTGAATTGGGATTTACCCGAAAAATCTCTCCAATAACCCGCATGACCAAGTGTTGTGACATGCGGTAACGACGTTGAAAATCTTGATGAGAGAACACACTCCTATTAACATCATTTGTTGTTGTCCTCCCCCTCGATATCTCCACGTATATCTTCTTCTCAATGCAGCTTTTGATTCTGGATCTCACCGAATTTCGCCAGTGTATAATTATAGCATGGTGTTGGTGATCGTTCCCCCATTGTCTGAATCTGCATCCATTTGATCCAACTGCTGCATGAACCGTTGTTGCTGTTGCAACAATGTTTCCGCTAATAAATGCGCTTCTTCGTTTTCCAAATTAGGATCCATAATGAATGAAACGAATGAAAACAAGAAACATATTTAAAAAATTGGAAGATTTTTTGTGAAAATAGAGAATGGATAGTACTTGAGTGTGTTCAAAATTGGTGGATTGATTGTGTTTATATATGTAGAAGGAAATATAGTCGTTGGGGTTTGATTAACTATTAGCCGTTGACGCTGCAACGTGGGACGGTCGTCCCAACCTGGGACGAGCACTGGCTTTTTCTGAGCCGAGCCTCGTCTCAGTGTGGGACGACCGTTGTTGATACATGAAAATTATTACCCCCTAACAGGGCTAGGGAGCCCCTAAAGGGGTGCCAAACCCAACATGAACAAAGGGGACTAAGGCCCAAGTCCACTAAGAAGTGTACATAAGGAAGAAAAGGATAAGGAGGGAATTAAGGGAAAAGAAAGAGGTTGAATTAGAGAAGGAGTGGCATTAGTAGTAATTAAGGAGGTTTAGGACATGTGGCATGATGTCACAAAAAAAAAAGGTTTTTGGGAAAGTCTATAAAAGGAGGTACATAATACAATGGAAAGCAAGTTTTCTCTCATACCACTCCTAGAAAGTGTAGTCATCTGGTGTAGCTAGGATGGGTAGGACCAAAATCACATTCACCCCTTAATAACCGTCCCTTGTTGCTACAATCGGTTCAGTTTTGGTCGATGAACCCTTTTATCACTGCAGGAAAGTCAGTTTGTCCATCCACCTGGCAGGCTGTTTTCTTCTCTATTTCGCCCGATCTTGTATTTGGTAGTGAATCAAATTGAATCAAATAGCACTCATTCCATAACCGTCCCGTCTGACTGCACACGGCCCAAAATAGACATGGGAATTCGGTTTGATTTCTCGGCGGGCAGAGTGACATGGCATCCCACTATAATTTCTAACAGACGTCACTCGCTAAGTGTAAACCCTAAGTAGATACATCTGTCTCCCTCGATCAAGACGACAAAGAATTTGTCAGTTCTTTGATCTAAATTATGACGCATAATGCCATTCAGGCTGCAGCAACTGTGAAAATACCATATGTTGGCGACAAGGCAAGAGCAATTCATTAACCTTTTTTATTTATTTATTTCCTTCTGAAACCGCTCTCCCTCTTTGTAATAATCCAACTTGGGCGAATGTTATTAGATTAATACATAGGGGGGACTAGAATGGCTTTGTTAGTTATCTGTTTATGTGTCTCTCTTTTTGTGCTTTCATATGTATGACATTGAATTATTTTTGATGCAGGAACCACTTTCTGTGTTATCAGAGGAATATGAGTCAGGCAGCCCTATCTTGCTGCAGAAAATCCAGGTTTGTCATACCACCAAATTTTTTTTTTTTTTTTTTTTTTGGTTTTTCCAGTGCCTTTTCATTTAAAAATGCTTATTGACCTTAAAGAGGTTTTGCTGGTACTATGTGCAGGTTTTGCTGGTCCTTCATGTTTTCCTCCCTGGTATGACTTCAACAAAAATTTTAACTTTGAAGTTTGTGCGTCTACGGTCTACCCTCCAGCTTGTTGCTTGGGGGAGGCTAATATGGTACTGTCATTTTTGCTACTAAATAATTCGTGAGATTGACGAAAATAGGAGCACATTCTGGAATCACAAGACAAAGCAGAGGTTCACCGGCTTACTGCAAATATTGAACAATGCAAAATGACCCTCCAGGGATATGCAAATACTGAACTCTGCAAAAAGACCCTCCAGAAACTGGGATATGCAGATTTTACCTTTAAAGATATATTTGCGGTATATCTCAGAGCACGTTCCTAAGATTTTATTGGTCTTAATACATTTAGATGCATGCTAAAAATATTTGACAAAAAACTAGGTGTAGCATGTTTAGCTGGGTTGAATGATTCTGTGGTAATTAAGTGCATCTAATCTCAATTTCATAGTAATGGTAAGTGCAGCTAATCTATATGAGTTGAATTTACAGTTGTTCCTTGAGCAGCTGCAAAATCTTCTGCAAGGAAATGAGTCCTCCATAAGGTGATGCATCTATTTTTTGTCTCGTGTGATGTTAGTTGAGTATGTAGGACATGCATTACTTTCTTTGAGAAACTGGAACTGGAACAAATATTGTTTCTGTGTTTCAGTCATGAAGATTTGGTGCAGAGAAGTCGAGATAAGTCCGTGTCAGATTATTGTAAAGATATACTTATGCTATTTGGCTTTACGTTTTTCATTATATTCTGCAATCTCCTGACGAAGCTGTTTCCCAGTTGTAATGTTCTTCAGACTTATTACATCTGGTGAAATCCGTAGCCGTTCTCAATTTTTCAAACCTTTTATTTTGGGCTTAGCAAATACAAGCGTGGATGAGGTATTTCATGATTTCCTCTACGTGTAATTTTCCATCTCCATGAATAAATTTTATTGATCATTGTCATCACTCATCACCATGCGTAATCAAACACAAAATTTTAACTAGAATGTTTACTGGATCAGTTTTGTAAAACCTCTGTGGAACCTATTGGGGAAGAAAGTGACAATATTCAAATCATTGCCTTTTCTGATGCGTTGGCTGTGCCAATCCGTGTAATGTACCCGGACCGCAGATCCTGTGATGCTAAGGGTGTCAGTGTAAATCATTGTGATTTTGTTCCAACTGTTGGTGATGTTCCAAATACTAGCAAACGTGACGATGATACCGTGAAACCTTTCATCACCTTGCTTTACCGCCCGTTCCGTGGCCATTATGACATTCTGTACCCAAAGCAATCAGGTAAGCTTTTAACTTATATTAGAGGTATGCAACCCATATAGGCAGATGGAACTCTAGGTAGGCGACCAAGAGTAACAAAGCCATCCCCTATGTATCGCTGAATCCTGAATGCCATCTTTCTATTTCCAAACACAGGATCATCGCTGAATCCTGAATGGCCTGGTGAGACTACACTGACAGAGCATGAAAAGATGGAAGAACAGAACAATTTGCAGAGAACTGTTTTCATAGAAAATCTCTCACTTAACACTGACGATAAAGAGGTGAGGCAACGGTTCTCTGTTTTAGGGGAAGTGCGGTCATTTTATCCTGTTCTTCACGAAGTCACCTGGTATGCACTATACTTTTTTTACTACACCCTTGATTACGTTAAATCCTTTCAGGAAATTGTTCATGATTCTTTTTTTGTGCTTTAATGGGCAGGCGACGAACAGGAACTGTTTGTCTCAAGTTCAGTACACCAGCCGAGGCTGATGCTGCCGTGGCAGCTGCACAGTATACTGGAGATTCAGGGATTCTTCTGAAAGGCAGACAACTAACTGTGATTAAGGCCGTGGACAAGAAGGCAGCTCGCGATAAGGAACTTGAAAAGGAAAAAAGTGATGATGTTAGCCAACGCAACCATTACCTTGCAAAGGTATTCATCAGCTATTGGTTTGTCATAAGTTTAATTTCTATATATAAAGCTATTAATTCTAACCCATCTCCCCTTTCCATGATTATCACTAGGAAGGTGTTATTGCTGACGGCTCTCCTGATGCTGAAGGTGTTTCACCAAGTGATATGTACCTTCGGCAAATGTAAGGAACATTTTTATATGCACTAGTCTCTCTTTCTCATTGGGGGACTTCCAAAAAAACCCTCACAACAGTGTGTTTCTAAAGTTCAGTTGAGGTTTGTAGTTTCCATTAGATGGTCTTGTGTAACATGTTACATGCTATTTTTTAGGTTGGAGAAGAGAAAGAATGATAATCTTCAATCTCCTGACTTCCATGTTTCAAGAACTAGACTCGCTGTATACAATTTTCCAATGACAATCTCTGAGAAGCAGCTTAAAAATCTTATTCTGGATGCAGTTCTTTCCGCCGATAGCAAACAAACTCCTGTCATCCAACAGGTACATCTCTGATTATAATTTTTTTGAAACTGTTATTCCCTCTCCTTATCTTGACCTGACTTATTCTGGGGAGGAGTAGGAGGATGAGTTACTAGCGTCTGCTCAAACTGGATTACATCCTGAAACAGATTATTAACTGTTGTACTATAATATTTGAAAGTCAAAATTTTACCAGACTTAATTATATGGCTGATTATGCAGTTAGAAATCTTAGGAAAAAGCAAGGATGCAAAGGCGGCGAACAAACAACTTAAACGTGGAACAGCTTTTGTCGAGTTCTCGGAACATCAACATGCACTTGCGGCCCTGAAAGCTTTTAATAATAATCCTAGTAAGTATTCCTTGATCAACGTACGCATATTTTAGAACAAGTTGATTTTACATGAGGCGATCTAAATAATGAGTAGAAGGAGAGCGTTCTCTCTGAATATCAATTAGATAAAATACTTAAGTAGGCAGACCATTCTGTGATATTGCGAGTCATTCTATACTATGCAAAATGAAAAGGAGCGAAAATGGAAATGGTTGATTTCTTTGTTTTAATTTCACGTGCCACTTATCTTCTGCAGAACCTTTTGGCCCTGAGCGTCGCCCCATTGTTGAGTTTGCTGTCGAGAATATCCAGTCACTGAAACGACTTAGGAAGAAGCTAGAATGTTGGCAGGCCCGAGCCGGCACAGAATTCTTGCCGCCACCCACTACGTCACTAAGGGCAAGTTCAATAAGTTCCAATTGAAGTTGTCAATAACATCAAATGAAGATTATCTATGTATAATAGGAGAAAAACAACTAAAATTGTCATTAAGAAGTACCAGATAATTCTCATTCAAAATTCTTTTTCAGGAAGGTATAATTTCTTTATTTTTGTAAGAATGAGAAACTTTGTTGTACTTGCTGCATTAGTATGGTGTCAAGATTAAAACTAAGAAGATATACTGCACGAAACGGATCAGGTTCAGTTACATGCCAAGCCATTGCAAGTGGATCTACTGCAGGTTTTTGCTAAACTCTCTTCTACAAAAAATTTCTGAATGACTACCCAGACAAACACCAGCGCCTGTAGCTCAGTGGATAGAGCGTCTGTTTCCTAAGCAGAAAGTCGTAGGTTCGACCCCTACCTGGCGCGGAAGTTTTTTGTAGTCTTTGGCTCTAAGTTTATTAGTTATAGGTTGTGATTAGACCCAAATTGCAAGACTGTTTCATTCATTCGGAAAGAAAAACAATATTTTGTTCATTAATAAAAATTTGAACTCTACAATCCATAAATTCTGATATTTCAGCTTTACATACAATTGGGTAAAAAGCTCGAGAAAAAGAAGAAGAAAACACAATATCTAAAAATAAGCAAATTCTTAACGATTCTTGTTCCTCCCCCCACAGCTCCCAATAATCAATACCGGCATCAATCAGACGCTTCTATCTATAGCTCTAATAAACAGGAAGCGGCACAAACTGACGGTACATCTCGCGGATCAATCCTGACCAAGTGGTGATTTCTGGGGATCCTTGTTGTGCTCGAAGAAGTTGAAGATTATTCCACCACAGTAATGCAGAAGATTGGAAGCAACAAACTGCTAGTGTAACTTTTAGTGGATCTTCTATGACACCCTTTTCATCAAATACTTTATCAACTTCCTCCACCCAATCAAAGAACGTATCTGTATCTTCCGAACTTACCCCATGAAATTCTGGAAAATCAAACCTTGTAATAAACCTATACGGATCATCATAGTACTCACCATCATCAAAGTTTAACCACTCATCATCCTCATCCATGCTTAACGATTCATCATACTCATGATCCATGTTTCAACGATCTCTCAGACAGACTTTTGTGCTTCTTCAACTCAGACCCAACCTAGCTCTTAAACTTAAGATGCAAAGAATAGCACTACTGGTGATTGATATATATATATATATAGGCGTTGAAGGGTCCTGAATATAGAAGTCGAAGAGGGAAATCAAATTAGGAAAGGGTTCCAAATAGAAACGCGCTTAGAAATAGAAGTCGGCTAATATTAGGTTTCATGCTTTCCATAAACAAGTGCCCGCATTAGGCCACATAATATGCGTCACATTGCAATTTATTGCTGCTTGTTGGCATGAAGCATCTTCATGTGCATTAAGTGGCATTGCATCCTTATTTTACTCAGGTTCCGGTATAACACATTATGCATTTTATAAATTTTTGAAGGAAAAGTAAGATTCATTCGATACATGTGTATATAAATGCAAACTGCAAAGCCACTAATCTTGCATACAACATTTCATTCCGGTGATCAAAACCCGAATTATTGATGAAACGTGGGAATAGACTAAACAGTAAAAGAAAGACAGGTACTACACAATTTCTATACTTCTATACATCAGATCCATCAAACAGTGACTGTATTTGCAGTTCCGACTTCATTGTGGATGTTAGAATGAGTTCTCTGTGTTGGTTGCTCTTGTTGTGGCTGTTGATCTGATCCGGCTGTTGTTCCTTGGTGGGTTTGACGTCGATTAATTGACCAAACAAGGCACCTTCTTCTACATCTCAGGAATTCCACAAATATAGAACTACCACTCATGGCAAGGCCAAACCCCGTGAATGTGGAAAGTAGGATTGACAAAATAGATTGCACATGAAGCTGTCAAATCCCCATTCAAGGAAAAAGAAAAAGCAAACAAAACATGTTATTTTACTTGTAAAGTTTGGACTGGTTATGCCTAAAAACATAGATACATTCAATGAATTTGGCTTCGTGGAAGTAATTGACTTGACAAATGATCTATGTTTAGTCTCATTGTTGGGTAACACCTATCAAAAGGATATAAATCCAGTTGGGACCTAAGCAACTAGGTGTGATTCTAATAGTACTTCAAAAAAAACAGGAGTCCTGTAACGAAGAAACAACATCTGACTTACCAATGAATAGAAAATATGAGCAAAGAAAACCACCATCACAAACTGCACCGACGCATAGACCCAGATATACTTTCTCTCCACTGGATGCAACAGTTACAACACAAACAATTACAAAATTAGTCTAAACTGTAAGATTACAATTATCTAGAGAAGACTGTTACACACTATAAAATTTTTAAGGGTCAGTAAACTGATTTACCCATGGTTGATGATGTCATAGATGCAAGAAGACCCAAAATGCAAGCAAATGGCAGTGATATAGCAATTGCACCAGTTCCCATTTTACCAACCTGCCAAAAACGAATAGCTAAGAAAAGAGGTCTATGGAAGATACTAAAATACGTAGTACAAGTGTACAACCATAAGCTGATGTTAGTCTTACCAAAAGCTGCTCAAGAAAACAAAAGTAACCCAGCATGCTGACAATGACAAGAATAGGAACATCCTGCCAAACCCTGATAAGAGTTATAGTAAAATGGTTAAGTTTGCTATGTGATCAAGATTTGGATCAAACCAGCAATAAATTGCAGACATATTGAGGAATTTTGAAACTAAAAGACGAGTTCAAGAAAAAATAAATTCCTAGTTGCTATAATCATTATGTCATATTTCACTTGCCTGTATCTTTGAACCACTCTTTGCTGACCTCTGTTTGGATTGCGGATCTGAACACTTTGGATTCGAAGAAGGGTGACAGGAAGGTTCTGAACCTCTTGCTGACATATTTCACATTTTTTGTTGCCTTTAATACTAAACCATTTTATAGCGCACTCTTGGTGGGCCAGGGCAAGTTCTCCTTTGCAACTGCATTCCATCTTGAGGGTGTCACCTCCTTCAGCAAGTTCAACAAAACATATTCTACACACAGCCTCTTCCTCAGCAATATCTTCACCACCATCAGCATCATTGATCTCTGAACCAAGATACTAAGATAAGACATAAGTTGGTAATGGAAAATGCAGTAAATCGAGGACAAAATAGGAGAAGTATAGACAACGCAGAGGATGAATAAGATCCCAACATCCAAGTAAATCGGCTAACAAGAATCAGTGAATCCCTTAAACACATCTAAGTACACTTTCAGCTATAAATCACTTGTCATGAGCTACATGGAGTTTTGTCGGGTTTCATATGGCCCTGACTCATGGTGTGAGTTATTCTCAAGGCTGCTTCTCAGGTAGTTGCTGACAACCTTAGTAGTGCTAAGTGCTAACCCAGTTACCCAGAGCCTCAATGGTTTACATGGCGCGTATGTGAGAGAGGCCTTTGAATTACTTCAGGTCTAGCACACTTAGAGAAATCAATCCTGCAGCAAATTACTTTACACCTACTGTTGATACTTAGAGAAAATACCCAATTCATTGCTCAAAAATCTAAAATTCATAGATATCATCCCCTACTACACTCAACTTAAGAGGATTTTTCAAAGAAACGTCTTATTTAGGCCCCTATAAGGGGATTACTAGAAGGATACCTGTGTGTGGTGTCGGTGGCATGTTTGACGTGGTACAACTGCTTTCTGTCATCCGCGGCGTCGTGGGAATCACACGAAAGACGCCACCTAGAGAATCCATTCTCCTTATGGTTCCTGCTTTGTCTGGCACTGAAAGAGAACGAGCCATGTGATGCTGGAACACATTTTTCTGCAAAAAGGAAACACTTAACTAAAAACCATGTATCAAAATGCACTACAACTCATTGACCACTTGATCATGCTCAAGGTCTACTACACAGAACATAAAACCACTCTTACTCACAGTTGAAGTTGGCGTGTCGACAACGCTCCCTCCACGCACAGAATTCGGGTTCGAGTGTGCAATCGGCGTAACAGGTAGCGACGATGTCCTCTTTATCCTCGGTGTAAACAACTTAGTTAGAGACACTGACCTGATGATTGAAGTTTTCTCCTGTGGACCTGCCACCGGAGTTCCTATAGCTAGCATAGAAGCTTTCTCGGTATCCAAAGTTGAATCCTTATGCTTGAAGCTTATCTTTGGTAAGAAATTCTTCATAGATTTACCTCTAGATGAAGGGTAAGGGGAATTATTATTTCTTCTTGAGGAAGGGCTGGGTGATGGAGGAGGTAAGCTAGCTCTTGTCGGAGTAGAAATTGGGGTTGGAGGCATGTTTATTCTCACAAATTCCTCAGGCGGTTCATCTATTGTCCTTTCCGGTATCTCTAGGAAGAGATTTGGGCGTCTCCAGTGTGGAGCAGATGGGGCTTCTTCTGTTATCCCACTCGAATAATCATCCTGCGAAATCAATAGAGATATAATCAAAATTTCATGAAAACCCAAATTAGAGAACCCAAATACAGAAACTTTCTTCATACTATGAACCCTGAACAAAAAACCAAAAAAATTGCCTTTTTTCTTAAATTTTGTTTGGGGGTTTCATTTTTACTTAATGATGCACCCCCAGTAAAGATTTATTTCCAAAAATTAAGACTTTTGTGATGAAATTCATGTTCAGAAAAACAAGTAAGTACCTTCTGGATTGTTGCTAGAACAGCAGTTGATGCAGTAGTACTAGTACTAGAACTTTGATGATGAAGTTGAGACATGCTAGATTCCTCTTCACTTTTCATTTTACATCACCAAATTAAAACCAAAACCAGAACCCAAACTCCAAAATCAAGAGTACAATTGTACAAACCTTAACAATTTCTATTAAAAATCCCTTATAAACTCAAACCAAATTTCTTCAGTCGTACTTCAAGTATGATAGAAACTTAAAACAAAAAAAACCCACTAAGAAAAAGAAAGAAAGAGAGATGTTGTAGTAGAGAGACAAGAGAGGGATGTGTAGCTGAAGTTATGTAGTGTAATGGAAGTGATGATGAAGTGGGAATAGGAGTAGCAGTTATTGCTGGCACGAAACAGAGTAATACAACTTCACAGAAGAACCCATTTTGTATTTGAGTTAGCCTGTTAGGTAGCTTTTTCTTTTACCAGAATTTATTTCCCTTGAATTGCTGTTTTGCTGTGATATCAAAATGAGATGTCGCAGGGTTAGAAAACTGTGTGGCTTCTATTTTAGGGGCGGGAATATTCAAAAACAATTGTGGGTCTATACCTGTTTTTGTCATGAGCCATAGGTAGTTTGCGACATTAATACGAGAGTAAGGATATCTGTGGGTTTGTTGCTTAAATGCTGTGGGGGCAGTAGCTCCGCAGTTCAAGAGAAAGATATCAACAGGTTTGTTGCTTCCGAATGCATGCAATGAGAAGTCAGAAGAGAATTCCCATCCCATGACTTAGTGCATGTGGGTGGGGAGTGACAGTCGGTCGTATTAATGATCTGATTTGAGTTCTGCTGACCGGAAATGAAAAATAAAGATTTGGTTAAGATTACATACGTGTGGCTCTAAAATGTTATGGAGTGTGGTCCTATGGGATTTGCTTAAAAATCATAGGCGTGGTCTCACTGTGGACTATGGAGCAGCTCAACTCCAACTTCCAAAACCACCCCATGAAGCTATCAACATTTATTATAGTTTGATCTCACGGAGGTCTGCTCGGATTAAAGTAGGTTGGTCGGCCAGGTGGAGCCAAGATGGAAGATAGATTTTATATTACAATGTACGAATTTTAGTTTCCGTAACCAGGCAATGATGGTCACAAGGCAGATTTTATTTGCTTAATAAATTTGGGTTAAGGGGTATATTTTGGTACCATGAAGCAAATTCCATATTAAGACTTCATGTCATCGTAAGATTTTAGGTCACAAAACAAATTCCGATTTTGATTTTGATCCTGTTTAAATTGGTTTTTGTCAGCAAGATAAATTTTGGCTTATTGAGTTTGTTGTAGTCATTGGCAGGTCTTGGGGTTATAACGTAGAAATCATGTTATAGATTTTGTTAGCAAGATAAAATTATCAGTGTACTCTTTTTCAAAAACAGGAAACCGTTTAGCTAGACTGCACGACTAGAGAACTAAAAAACCATACAATTATGCAAAAATGCCGCCAGTAGAGAAAGTACCACCACTGGGTCAATATGGCCTATTGAATGAAAATAAGAAACCTTTTCCAAAAATCAATCAACAAAATCTCGTGTAGGGTTGGTGAAGTGTAACGCACTCGAGACTTGAGATGCATCAAAGATTTAGTTCAATAGTGTTGCGCATGATCGAGAAAATCGAGATACACGTGATTTTACAGCCGGGAACCATCCAAGACGGTACAATCTCGGCCTAAATAAAACTTGTTGGTTTTGCAATTACTTTTAGTCAAGTGAGGAGTTGCAGAATGGGTTTACAAGGAATTCGGTTCCGCTGGCAGATCAAATGTAGACAACGTGCGGGCATTAAACCGTAGATATTACCGTTCAACGACTTCACGATATAGTGACGGGGAGGGCAGAGAACAGTACTTGCGTGTACTAGGAATTCTAAAATGTGGCCGACTCATATAGCTCATTCACACTAGGAATGCTTCATGTCACTTTCGCTGCTGGTACTACTTGGTGCCAAACAGCCAAGGCGACTTATCACCTCTCATCTTCTCTTTTTGACTACCAAAAAGTGATCCAGCCATCTAGGAAATGGGTGCTAGTGCAACTAATTACTTAATGATGACTTAATGATGCCCTCTAAGCCTCTTTAACCATACAAGATTAAGACTGACCATAAAGAAAACGATAGCAGTAATAAGGGAAAGCAAAGTCAAAATAATCCTACTTAACAACCACCAACCAACTCAGGAATCATATTCTAATCATACACTAATTTGTTGCTTAAAAAAATTACATGCTAAACTACAAAAAATTCATGCACAAAGTAACATCTTCACACTTTAACTCATATTCCCTCTCTAAATCATTATTAATTTTTCTTCTTAAAAATTAAAATTCCATTAGGATTTTGTCCTCCCAATTTGAGTTACTAATATTCTAGATTAGGACAGAATGAATAATCAAAGGGTAACCAAAAAATGCTCCTTTTACAAAACCTGTGGTGGGTAGTGGCAGAACATTACAAGTACTACAATCCCATTAATCAAAGTTGCACACACAATATTATATGGTGGAGTTACAATTAGTGGGAGTTTATGCATTAGTGCTGTGGTTGGATAATCTTCTTCAAAGGTGTTGTTTTGGTTTTAGATATGCTTGTTTTGTTTGTTTTCTTTCTTGGACCTACTTTAGTGTGAAATGTTCCCCCAAAAGTCACAGCAAAATGTAACCATGACATCTAACTTCACTAACAAGAGAAAGAAAAAGGTAATTAAACCAACAAATAAGGATTAACATCCGGATTAACAATGATAACACTTTGTAGGAAGATTGGAATGATCAATAATTAAAATATACATCCATTTCTCATTTCATGAGGACATATAGATACTCTTGATAGGGATGATTTTTGGAACTTAAAGTAAACGCACATTCATCGCCATTTGTGTTTGATTAAGAGTAATTAAAAATTAATGTGAAATATATCGTTTTCTTTGACAGGGGTGTACATCAGTCGGTGTCCAATCTACGCGGAGATATTTGGCACTTGAGTCTTGCGATGCACTCGAGAGCATAACAACACACTGAACATATATTTTGGAGTCGTTTCTATGATAGCGAATCTAACAGTTCAAAGGTGCATGCTCAAGATGCATTTTAGTATGTGATAGCATTGATTTTTGGCATCTAAACCGATTAAATTAAATTTAAAAAAATCCAACTGATTGGTTTAGATTGAATATGATAGTCGTCGATCTTGAATTTTTGAGATAAATCACAACTAAGATTGCAATCAATTATTGAATGTCTGAGAGAGACACTAAATCGTAATAACAAAGTAAGAAGCATGCCATATCTTAAAAACCAATTGGTTACAAATTATGTATAAACAATAAAGTGGATTTTAGTCTCGACTCTTTGCACCAATCGGCTATCTATAGACGATTTAGTCGTCTATTGTGTCCCATGCAAAGTATTATTGTCACCACTAGATGATAGCGAAGGACACTAGACATCCACTTAAAGAAAAAATTTGAACCCACCAAGGCAAAAGCTCTTCATCTGTGCTTATCACAATGGACGGCAGTTGCTTATCTCAATCATATGTCGTTGTTTATCACATTCTTGTTCATATTAGACTTAACAAAATAGCTCCACCTTTATAAAAGATCTTTTGAATTTTGCGTGTACAAATCGGCATAACTTGGCAAAATGGATGGCTATATAGAGTATAGATTAATAGCATAGACTTTGGTACGTAATGCTAGTAGTCCGAGGTTGAAACTCGTGTGCATGAATCATCCATTCAGACTTCAGAGTATATCCCAGAGGAAATTTAAAACGCCATTCAAAAACAGAGAGATTCATTTCCCGTGTTTGTCAGAATTTTTCTCTTCGGCTATTCTCTTTCTGCCTTACAGTGACAAACCATTAGAAATTTATTGCTCGAACATTTTGCCTACAACTCATGGAGAGTTATTACTAGCTTTGGCCAAGTGCGCTCTTATGAGTCCCGACTCCCGAGAAGGAATTGTCTGACATCAAACAACTTGTTGTCACTTGCTTCATTGTTCCAAAAGACTTCATCATGGACATATAGGATTGTCTCCTAATGGAAAAGAAACTCTGTTAGCAGGGGCCATGAGCGGAACCACAGTCAAGCGAAGCCAAGCCCAAGAATTACTTTTTTCCACTTCCTGAGGCAAGTTTAGGTTGGACAAGAAAACATGTTTGAAGTTTAGGTTTAGTAGAAATTAACGTCTAATCCGTCTAATCCCTTTTGTAATGGGTTTGCACAGTTTAGTCCTAGCCTCTAAGGCCTAGTCCTCACTAATCCAAATTTACACAAACTTACGAACAATTTAGTCCATATTTGAACGAGTTAATTCAAATTTCAGCTGATCTAGAAAACACCTCATTTCCTTATTACCTTAATTACCCTTTTGATGTTTCAGTTTCATGAGAGACAGAGATAAAGCGATTTATAGAGAGGAAATGTAGAGAAAGAAGAACAATATCTGAACTCCATTGAAACGAAACCAAAAATCTCTTAACCTTCTCTTAACCTCTTATCTAAACTGATGGCTGAGCATCATCATTTATTGATTCAGTAGTCTAAAAGAATACCATGAATGCTAAGCATAAACCAGGTGAAGGTTGACAATATTACGTTCAAAATATTCTCGATCTTCAACTTCAACTTCGACATAAATCTCATTATTTAAATCGTCTTGAAGCTAAGCGTAATGATCTCAATTCTAAAGGTAATAATCGAATCGACTTCTGTTTTTAACATCACTTCCTAAACCTAATTTCAAAAAGCCGATGTCACTGTAGTACAATGGTAAAGTCATTGAGTGATGATACTAGTGACCTGAGTTCGAAACTCACCAGCATCAAATTCTTTACCGAGAAAAAAAAAAAAAAAAAAAAACAACCTAATTTCAAAAAAAAAATCGTCAAACTGAGTTCCTTTTGCTCAATCGTTTGGGTTTGTGATAGGTTATACTTATTCTACACTGAATTCGTTGTCGATTTTTATCTTGCTGAATTAGTTAAAGATGTGTAGAATCAAAAATATGTGAATTATTAGTCGATTTCCCATCACATCTCGCCACAGAAACTATTATCGTAATAATCACCTAAAAGAGCCATTAACTGTACTGGTATAATAAAATCCAGTACTCAGCTGAGAAGATTTAGTAACTTATTTTATTGTATTGGTCAATTGTGAAATTCAACGTTATCCTAAATCTAGTTTTGCAGCGCAACAGATTTATGTTAGAGCACTGCTCGGTCGAAATCGCAAGCGTTGCTATCTCAATCTTGTTTGTCAAGTTTAGGTGATCAAAACTATAAGTCTTGATTTCTAGTCTACTTATAGCTATGTCTCAGATTAGGATAGAATGTGTAGTTGAGCTTTAGACTTCACGACGTTCATCGATTGAAGACGAAGATCTACTGAGGAGAGCTTGGAGGAACTTCATCAACAAAAGGTATGTGGAGACTAAAACTTATCTATCACTCAGAAGTCTATTCTATTCTATCTCCTATTGAGACTAGGTCGTATAACTATATAGACTTTTATATTATACACATTTGATATTTCGAGCCGAGTTTAACTCGCTTATATATTTCTCGAAATATGTGTTGGAAGCTTTTTGCATTATCTATGTTCATCATTATTCTTGATGAGTTTAGTTGGAAACAATCTATTTGTTGGAAACTACATAATAAGTCAAAAGATGATCATGTTGTTAGAGCACTGCTCGGTCGAACTCGCAAGCGTTGCTATCTCAAGCTTGTTGTCAAGTTTAGTTGCCAAAACTATAAGTCTTGATTTCTAGTTTACTTATAGCTAAGTCTCGGACTAGGATAGAAAGTGTAGTTGAGCTCTAGACTCCACAGCGTTCATCATACAAAGACGAAGAACTACTCAAGGAACTGGTGTAACTTAATCGACTAAAAGGTATGTGGAGACTTGAACTTATATATCACTCAAAAAGTCTATCTACTTTATCTCTTATCTTGAGACAAAAGTCGTATTGCTATATAGACTTCGATTATACAAATTTGTTATTTCGAGCCGAGTTTATCTCGCTTATATTTTTCTCGAAATATGTGTTGGTTAGATTTCACTTTGGCAAAGTTCATCTTTACAAGTGACGGAAGTCATGTTGGTTATTTCAATATCTTGAAAATTGCTTTGATGAAAAATAGTGTGTGAATAACCTCTATTTAACATCCTCTAAGAATGTTTCAATGATTGAAACAAAGAGTTTAGAACATGTAACCATCTTTGGATATAAGCATATAATGTGTTCGCGCATTAGTGTATAAGTCCAAAAACGGGAACCAAATGTATGCATACTTGTGTGTGTACTAAATGGTTGATGGAGACTGGGTAAGTATGCGTACCCGTACGCATATTGGCGGAAGTTCACGTCCGTGAATTTCTGCTGAGTTTGGAAATCAAAACCAACTCAATCCGGTTACCTAAGTATGCGTACCCATACGCATACTGGCGGAAAGTTCACATCCGTGAATTTCTGCTGAGTTTGGAAACCAAAACAAACTCAAAACCGGTTACTTAAGTACGCATACTTAAGTGTGTTACTTTCTAAAATTGGTTTATTCATGAACTTAAATTTATATAAACTAAGGACTGCATATTTGCAAACTGTGGCTATAAAGTTCATGAATCGATTCGAGTGAATTAAAACCGATTTTGCTTCGATTGTGTCTTGTATACTTCTATGAGATCTAAGCAATTGAACAACTCTTGAACTAGTTCGTTTGAGTCATTTGGACTAGTTAAGGTGAAGATGAATAAGATTTATATGAAAGTGCTTATATGGCTAACCATTTGGTTAACTACTGTTGAACCAACGACTTGTACACGTGTAGGTATGGTTACACAAACATAAATGACGTATATTTCATTTGTGTATAACAAGGTAAGTTCGATCTAACGGTTGAAAGATATTAGCTTGAATGTAATCAGGTTTTCATCTAATGGTGAATATTTAATGCTTTGTTACCAAGGTAACTTAGATTGCAAACCCTGATTTGGAGACTATATAAAGGAGAACTCTAGCAACTGGGAAAGGTAATCCCCACACCTCTTGTGTGATACTAGTTGTATAATCTAGAGTCGATTCTCCTTTAACCTTAGGTTTCTACCGAGACCCTGTAGGTTAACGACTTGTAGATTTCATTGGGATAGTGAAGCCAGGCCCAACTATTTTCTTTGTAGTTACGTGATCTGATCTTGCCCGATTCTATCTTATTGAGTACAATTGAAATAATTGACTCGAGATTAATTTCTCCGATAGGTAACATAAAAGTAATCACAAACATCTTCGTCTCATCGTTTGTGATTCCACAATATCTGGTTTTTCCATCATACGATTTAGATTATTGTGAGGTGATTGATAATTCTAGGTTGTTCTTCGGGAATATAAGTCCGGGTTATCGATTGGTTCCTGTTCACCTTGATTTATCAAAAGACGGAACAAAACTTGTAGGTATTTCTGTGGGAGACAGATTTATCTATTCCTGTAGACTTTTCAGTGTGATACAGATTTGTTTATTAAAGTCTCCGGCTTTGGGTCGTAGCAACTCTTAGTTGTGGGTGAGATCATCTAAGGGAATCAAGTGCGTAGCTGGGATCAGAGATGTAAGGAGCGCAACTGTACCTTGGATCAGTGTGAGATTGATTGGGGTTCAACTATAGTCCAGACCGAAGTTAGTTTGTAGTAGGCTAGTGTATGTAATGGCTTAATACAGTGTGTGTTCAATCTGGACTAGGTCCCGGGGTTTTTCTGCATTTGCGGTTTCCTCGTTAATAAAACTTCTGGTGTCTGTGTTATTTCTTTTTCGTATTATATTTTGTTATATAATTGAAATATCACAGGTTGTGTGTTGTATCGATCAATTGGTAAATCCAACCTTTGGTTGTTGATTGAAATTGATTGATCCTTGAACATTGGTCTTTGGTACCGTTCAAGGTATTTCTCTTGTATTCAATCAGACTTGCAGATTTCTATTTGTTTGAGTAAGGATTGAATCGAGAAATTGAGATATAACTCTTTGATATACTTTTTTATTAAGATTGAGTCTGACTGTCTAGTTGATTCTCTTAAAAGTATATTGGAGTTAGTCCATACAGATTTCTAAGCGAAATATTTGGTGAGGTTGTTGTACCCCCACTTTTTCAATTGGTATCAGAGCAGGAAAACACGTTTAAGACCTTATAAGTCTGTGTTTGTAGCGATCTGACTCTATGGACAAAAGTGCCATCTCTATAAACTTACCACCAGTCTTCGATGGCTCAAATTACTTGTGGTGGAAAATTGCTATGCGTGCCTTTCTTCAAGCGCGTGATTTTCTATCATGGGTTTATGTAGTTAATGGCTATGATGCTCCCATTATGGCAGTAGGAGATGCAACCGTACCGAAAGATATTGGTGCATATGACGCTGCTGAGATAGTTGCTACAAAGCAAAATTCCGACGGTTTGAATGCCATCATACATGCCATTACCCCAGATCTTCAGCACCATGTGACTACGTGCACTCGGTCTAAAGATGCTTGGGATATCTTATAAACCGTATTTGAAGGGAATACCAGTGAAAAGGAAGCCAGGCTTCAAAACCTAAATTCCGATTGGGAAAACCTTCGTATGGCAGATGAAGATTCATTTGATGAGTTTAATCACAAAGTGTCTGAAATTGTTAATGCATCCTTTGCATTGGGTAAGATTATTCCTGAAAAGGACATTGTGATGAAAATTCTCAGATCACTGGCATCTAGATACGATTCTAAGAAGCATGCCATCGTTGAAGGAAATAACCTTGATGCTCTTGCTAGAAATACTCTTTTTGGAAAGCTTAAGATTTTCGATCTTGAACTTAGTCAAAGAGAAAAACGTCACTTGTTTAGTAACCATGTTGCTTCATATGATAAAAAGTCTCGACGTCCTAAATTGATTGATACGAGGGATAAGAATTGCTTCAATTCAACTTTGTCAATGTTTGTACAACAGCTTAAGAAAACTCTTAGACAAAGTAAAAGAAAGTCTCAAAAGAATGCTCGGTCAATCAATAAAAGGAATAGAAAAGTTCAGGAAAGCTATGAAACTTGTTCTAAGTGCTATAGAGGTGTCCATGATACTTCCAGAAATTCTGATGAAGAGTTAAGTGAGATAACTAAAGCATGGATGGAAACTCTCGACTACTGTCCTGATGTTGATATATGTGAAAGTTCTCTTAATCTCTTTGCTGATAATCACACTTGCCCTCCTAACAGTCCTGACTATTCCGCGATGAACAATCTTACTTCTCCAGAAGTATTCCAACTGGAAAAGGAAGCCTTGATTAAAAAGATTGAAGATCTGGAATGTCAACTATTTAAATTAAAACAGGAGGTTGCTATCACTTGCATGTGTGATTCTAATAAGAAACATCGTACTTTCCCGATTAATTCTTGTAAGCATTATCAGCAAACTACTCATGATTCCATGCCTGTCTCAAATCATCCTGAAGAGGATGATATGAAGAACCACAAGGACTGACCAAACTATTTGGTCTCCTTGTATGAAAATCAGGATCATCTTGAAATTGTAAGCGCTAAAGGTCAAGAATATTTGTCCTCTGTTAAACCTTGCTTTCATAAGATGAAAAGGAAATCTCATAGGAAATCCTCATTCCTTTCAAAAGAGATTTCCAAAACCATTCATAGTTTGCGAAAATCAACAAACAAGGTTTTCAAAACTGTGCTAAAAAGGGGAAAGAATGATGTGCATAACTCTTCTTTCTTGAAGGCAAAACAGAAACAAGGAATAACAAACACTTCATCCCCTCGTAAGAAAACTCCCAGTCCTGTTATGGATTGGAGAAATTACATTCTGTAATTTTAATCAAAATGATTCTTGCTTATCTCTCTTGGGCAAGAATCATAATCTTCAAGAGGGTTGTGATGAAATATTTCTGTTGATTCCCTTTTTGGTTCTTTCTGTTGCTCTTCAAAAAAAATTGTTTTGTCAAGAACCATTTGTGTTCGTGAACGTTTTTGTTCCTGTAAAAACTTTTTTTGGGGGATAACCAAATTCTATTAGGGTTTTGGTCAAAGGTCTTTTTGGAAATTTATCCCCTATCTTCATTCCTTTTTAAAGATGAAGATGTCTCCTTGGTGAGAGCATTTCATTTTTCTCTTCTATCATGTCCTCATCAAGTCTTTCAAGCAAAGAAAATAATGTCTGGACTGTTCTTTTTCCCTCTAATAAGGTTCGTTTTGACTCTTCTGATGGTGAGATGTGCTCTAACAAGTGTGATTCCTCCCCTGATAGGAATCCCACTGTCTCTCATTTTGATAAGCTCTCTTTAACCATGGATCTCATCCTGGAACAAGTGCGCGCCCTGAAGAATGAACTTGAAGTCTCTTCCAAAAGACTTGAAGAAAAGATGGATAACCTCGAATCCAGGATTGATCTGATCGAAGATGAGCTTGATGAATACAGGGAATATGAGTAGAGTATTCAAAGTAAGCAAAATACTTCATAGGAGTTCTGTTTTGTTTTTGTCTAGGAAAGCTTCTTATGAGAATTTTATTCTTGTGTTTTTAAGAAGAATAACTAGAGTTTGGAATAGCCATTATTGTGATTACACATAGCTATGTCCAACGATTTTCATCTTCAATGTTTTTAGATTTATTTGTTTAAATTCTAAAGATTGTTTGGAAGATGATTTTGCAGTATTAATCTTTATGGTTTTATATATTGTAATTTTTTATGGGATATGTGTGTTTGCGTCCGTGAACTATGATTGTCCCATATATTGTCAAAAGTTAAGTCTTTCGTACGTCGATATGCAAGTATTGATAAAAGAATGAATGAACTTTTAACGAAAACAAAAGTTAAGCCTATTATGTCATTATGCAAATATTGATGGAAGATAGGATGCACTTTTGTTTACAAAGATTAAGTCTATTATATGTCATTGTGCAGATAGTGATGGAAGATAGAATGAATCTTTGTTTATTCCGCAGTATTGATCTTCCCTGATCCATATTTTTTATGTATATATTGTGCGGCTCTGTAAGTTTTCTTATGTTGAGCATTTTCCAATTGGATTAATCATGGGCTCTCTTTTGGTTAATTTAGTTGAGTATTCCGGTTGAATTAATCATGAGTTCACTTGTGGTTAATTCAATTGAGTATTTTGGATACAAATTCATATTCTTATATGATTTGTTGTTGTCCAAAGAAATCCTTCTTTTCTCGTGAAAGTAAGGTCTCTCTTGTTGTTCTTTCGGGAATGACATTTTATGGGGGAGAGTTCTTATTTGAACTTGTGCTTTATTGCCAAATCTTTGCGGGGAGTGCGGCTGTGGAATATTGTAGGGGTTATCTTGTATCTTTATAAACTCCTTGATGAATGCATTTAGTTTCGGCTATATGATTGCATCTAAAAAAGTTGATATGTGCTTTCTTTTGGTCATGAAATGTCTCTATGGAAATTTCATTAGGATCCCACTAGTTTTCGTACCTTTGCCAATTTTATTGACAAAAAGGGGGAGAATTAATGTGTAGTTCACACTACAAATACATATGGTTTTTGGATCATTATGTAGGGGGGGGGGTGGTTTCCATGTGAGATGGAGTATTGACTAAGGGGGAGTGATAAATATCACCATAGTATTGTTGTCAAAGTTGTGATACAATTGAACTTTGATGCTGTGTAATAATACTATGACACTGTGTAACAATGATTGAGAGCTTTTATATTCTCATTGTTATGGCTACGGATTTTCAACAACGATGATGCTGAACTTACAACCTTTGGAATCATTGGAGTACTTGGAAGTGACGAAGATTTCGAGTAATGTTGAAGAACCAAGGAGATCATGCATGTAGAAGAGAAGCTGCAAAGTTTATTTTTTGTATTCCATATGTATTGATAGTTTTGTCACTAAAATTGACAAAGGGGGAGATTGTTAGAGCACTGCTCGGTCGAACTCGCAAGCGTTTCTATCTCAAGCTTGTTTTCAAGTTTAGTTGCCAAAACTATAAGTCTTGATTTCTAGTCTACTTATAGCTAAGTCTCGTACTAGGATAGAAAGTGTAGTTGAGCTCTAGACTCCACGACGTTCATCATACAAAGATGAAGAACTACTCAAGGAACTGGTGGAACTTGATCGACTAAAAGGTATGTGGAGACTTGAACTTATCTATCACTCAAAAAGTCTATCTACTCTATCTCCTATCTTGAGACAAAAGTCGTATTGCTATATAGACTTCAATTATACACATTTGCTATTTCGAGCCGAGTTTATCTCACTTATCTTTTTATCGAAATATGTGTTTGTAACCTTTCACTTTGGCAGAGTTCATCTTTACAGGTGACAAAAGTCATGTTGGTTATTTTATTATCTTGAAAATTGTTTTGATAAAAAATAGTGTGTGAATAACCTATACTTAACATCCTCTAAGAATGTTTCAATGATTGAAATAAAAAGTTTAGAACATGTAACCATCTTTGGATATAAGCATATAATGTGTTCGCGTTTTAGTGTAGATGTCCAAAACCGGGTACCAAATGTATGCATACATTTGTGTGTACTAAATGGTTGATGGAGACTGGGTAAGTATGCGTACCCGTACGCATACTTTCGGAAGTTCACGTCCGTGAATTTCTGCTGAGTTTGGAAATCAAAACCAACTCAATCCGGTAACCTAAGTATGCATACCCGTACGCATACTGGCGGAAAGTTCATGTCCATGAATTTCTGCTGAGTTTGGAAACCAAAACAAACTCAAATCCGGTTACTTAAGTACGCATACCCGTACGCATACTTAAGTGTGTTACTTTCTAAAATTGGTTTATTCGTGAACTTAAATTTATATAAACTAAGGAATGCATATTTGCAAACCGTGGCTATAAAGTTCATGAATCGATTCGAGTGAATCAAAACCGATTTTTCTTCGATTGTGTCTTGTATACTTCTATGAGATCTAAGCAATTGAACAACTCTTGAACTTGTTCATTTGAGTCATTTAGACTAGTTATGGTGAAGATGAATAAGGTTGATGTGAAAGTGCTTATATGGATAACCATTTGGTTAACTACTGTTGAACCAACGACTTGTACACGTGTAGGTACGGTTACACAAACATAAATGACGTATATTTCCTTTGTGTATAACAAGGTAAGTTCGATCTAACGGTTGAAAGATATTATCTTGAATGTAATCAGGTTTTCATCTAACGGTGAATATTGAATACTTTGTTACCAAGGTAACTTATATTGCAAACCCTGATTTGGAGACTATATAAAGGAGAACTCAAGCAACTGGGAAAGGTAATCCCCACACCTCCTGTGTGATACTAGTTGTATAAGCTAGAGTCGATTCTCCTTTAACCTTAGGTTTCTACCGAGACCCTGTAGGTTAACGACTTGTAGATTTCATTGGGATAATGAAGCCAGACCCAACTATTTTCTTTGTAGTTACGTGATCTGATCTTGCCCGATTCTATCTTATTGAGTACAATTGAAATAATTGACTAGAGATTAATTTCTCCGATAGGCAACATAAAAGTAATCACAAACATCTTCGTCTCATCGTTTGTGATTCCACAATATCTGGTTTTTCCATCATACGATTTAGATTATTGTGAGGTGATTGATAATTCTAGGCTGTTCTTCGGGAATATAAGTCCTGGTTATCGATTGGTTCCTGTTCACCTTGATTTATCAAAAGACGAAACAAAACTTGTAGGTACTTCTGTGGGAGACAGATTTATCTATTCTTGTAGACTTTTCTGTGTGAGATAGATTTGTTTATTAAAGTCTTCGACTTTGGGTCATAATACAATGTGTATTCAATCTGGACTAGGTCCCGGGGTTTTTCTGCATTTGCGGTTTCCTCGTTAACAAAACTTATGGTGTCTATGTTATTTCTTTTCCGCATTATATTTTGTTATATAATTGAAATAGGTTGTGCGTTGTATCGATCAATTGGTAAATCCAACCTTTGGTTGTTGATTGGTCCTTGAACATTGGTCTTTGGTACCGTTCAAGGTATTTCTCTTGTATTCAATCAGACTCGCAGATTTCTATTTGTTTGAGTAAGGATTGAATCGAGAAATTGAGATATAACTCTTTGATGTACTTTTTATTAAGATTAAGTCTGACTGTCTAGTTGATTCTCTTAAAAGTATATTGGAGTTAGTCCATACAGATTGCTAAGCGAAATATGGATGAGGTTGTTGTACCCCCACTTTTTCACATGTGAAAATTGCCTTGAAACATCTTACATTATTTGTGTGAGACAATCATTTAATGTCAACTCGGAATGTTTCGTATTGATCATTCGATCACTTGAAAATTGATAGACGCGTTATTGTGTCTTATATGTCTCAATTGTATATATTGTTAGTGTTCGATTTTGTATTTATTTTGTTATTTTATGTCTTTGTAGGTATTTTTAGAGAAATAAGCTCTTGCGGCGAAATTGGCTCGAAAAGTGGTGTTTTACACCCCCATGATAGAGTACAAAAGGCACCCAAGAAATGCACCGGAAGCACCCCAAAAATGTGTCGGAGGAACCCCGGAAAAATTACTATCTACGCCCAAAAATTACTATTTGCACCCCATAAGACAAGTGCTAAAGGGACACCCGTGCAGGATTAGGGGGAGGACATATTCTTCTCAAATTCAAAAAATGAATTTTGGCGGGAAAATATTTTCATTAACAGCAGAATTTCGATCGGATGTTTGGACGTGATTTAGTGAGATTCAATCCCTGAAACTTAGTGGGTAGACGTGATATGACTATATAAAACTAGTATGGGTGATTTTATCGATCAAATTTGGCTGGATAACTTGGTTTAATCCAAACAGGGAGTTGGAGGAAAAACATGAGCTTGCATGAGTTGTGAGAAATTTAAACGTGTACTGCACGTGCTTGGAAGATTTAATCGATATTATAGAGCGTGAAGAAGGTATATAAGGAAATAAATACAGCTGCAGATGCGTGAAAATCAAAATCAATGAAAAAAATGGAAAAAATATACCCGAGTAAAAGAAGATTATTTGTAGTTAATGGAGGAGATTCAATGTCGAAATGATGTATAAATAGGTTCCTAGGATCACATAGAAGGGGTGTAGAGAGTTTGGGGTCGAGAGGAGAGCTCAGGAGGCGTGAATCAAGAGTTTTCAGAACTCTGTTGTTGCTGCTGCTGCTGCTCGTGAAGAACAGGGAAACAACGACGGTTTCTTCAACTGTTTGTAACAGTTTCTTCAACTGGTTTGCAACATTTATCTTCGTTGTAACAGTTCTTCAACTGGTTTGCAACATTTATCTTCATTGTAACAGTTTCTTCATCCTCTTCTGCAACATTTATTTTCAGATTTGTAACGATTATCTTCATCATAACAGTTGAGAGTTGAAACAGTCGGTCTGTAACGCACCTGTGATGTTGCAGATTTCATGTTTCATTATTTTCTCTTCTTGTAAACACTTTTTGAGCCATGAATACATATTTTGAGTGTGTTTTCGACATGATGAGTTAAACCCCAACACTGGGACGACGGAGGAGGCCGAACTTCATACATGGGTAAATTTATTTTTATTCTTTTTATGACTTTTTCATTAAAATTAATTGAAATATGATTTGATTAAATTGGTTGTCATTTGATTAGATGGGTCATGCTTAGCTTAGGTGATTTGATGTCCCATGCTTAACATTTACAATCAATGTTTTGAGAATCTACCTTGGAAAAAATAGAGTCCATGTTTATATTTCTTGAGCTAAAATTGTTTAGAATAAATAAGTGAACCTTATGTTAATAAAGATTGGCTAAATCCTTAGTCCCAGTACCTCTCGCCCATTGTTAATAGTCTTTGTATATATTTATTTAGTATTTTTAAAAACTTTAATCTCTACAAATCCGAGTGAACGACAACCTCATTTTTACTACAACTTCAAATTACATCAAAAATTACTTATAAGCTAATAGTTTGTGTGAGACAACTATTGTCGTCTTCTAAGGATGTTTCAATTATTGAAATGGGAGTTTAGAAAAATTAACCTTTGTCTTGATACAACAAAGTATACATACCAGTATGTAAACTATTGTGGTTTGATTCAGGTCTGGAAACCTAGTTTGCATACCAGTATGCGAACGGTTTTAACTGTTAAAGTTCGGGAACCAAGTTTTCATACCAGTATGCAAATGGTTCTACCTGAGTTAGGTCCAGGACAACAGTATGCATACCGGTTTGCAAACTGCTGGACAAGACCAAAGTCCGGAACTATAGTTTGCGTACCCGTTTGCAAACTTAGTGGTTAAAGTTCTAAAATCGGTTAAGTATGTTTTCATACTCATGAACAAATACATTTATGAATTAAGGAATGCAATCTTTGCAAACCGTGGCTTAATGTTCATGAATTGATTCTCATGAATCAATCCGATTTTGCTTCAATTGTTTCTTGTATACTTCTACTAGTACAACTGTTGCCACAGTGGGAGGGCCGACCGAAGAAACGTTATTTTATTAGTTGGAACGAAAAATTAGTTAATGCATAAACCAAAATATGGCTACATAAAGTATTATGTATCATTTGTGGTGGTTTGCATAATAAATATATACATTTAATTTTCTAAAATTGTGCCTAAAACGATAAATACTTCCGATTTTTTCGTAAAAACTCTAAATTTGGTATTGTTGTTTGTACTCGTTGCGTAGATTTTTTTATAACCTTTCCAACGAGATAAAATTTGTAAAATTCCAAGGCACAGATTTTTAGATATGTTATATTAAAGTTTGCTTTCCAATTATACCCCTAAAAAATATGATACATAAGAAGTTATAGTAATTGGACTAAAAGGGAGGGACAATTTTGTCTAGTGAAAAAACGACCACCAAAAGTTTGGTTACACCAAATCCAATCTTTTTGTGTCAATTGATCACTTACAATTTACAAAAAAGTGGCCATATAAAGGTCCTCCCTCGCTTCGCTCGGTCGGCCCAATGAGATATATACAATTGAACAACTATATGAATAACACAATTAGATTCATTTGATTATCTTTCATAATTGATTGATCATCATATTTGTTCTAGAAGTGTTAAGATGAACATGGTTAATACAAAAAAGTTCATATGGCTAACTTCGGTTAACTGTTATTGAGCCAACTCAATATACACGTTCAGGTACGGTTACCCATATCTAAATGAAGATATATTTAATTTGTGTGTAACAAGCTAAGACCATCTAACGGTGGAGAGATATTGCTTTGGTTTTAAGCAAACTTAGCTTGAATATTAAATCAGGTTTTCATCCAACGGTGAATATTGATTGCTTTGTTTCAAAGTTATCAAACCCTGATTTTAAGACTATATAAGGGAAGACTCTAGCAACTGGGAAACCTAATCCCCATACCTTCTGTGTGATACTAGTTGCGACTAGAGTCGATTCTCCTTTAACCTAGGTTTTTCCTAAAACCATTATAGGTTAACAACTTAAAGACTTCATTGGGAATCTGAAGCCAGACCCAACTATTTTCTATGTAGTTGTGTGTTCTGATCTTACTTGTTCTATCGTATTGTGTACTATCTTCTCTAAGATTTGCTCCAGATTTATCTTCGATAGGTAAGATATAAAAAATAATCACAAAGCTCTTCGTCTCATTCTTTGTGATTCCAAAATAACTTGTTCTACTACCATATAGTTTAGTTATTGTGATGTGATTGATATTTATAGCCTGTTCTTCGGGAATATAAGACCAGATTATCAATTGGTTCCTGTTCACCTTGATTTATCAATGGACAAAATAGAAACTTCGTAGGTATTTTTGTGGGAGACAGATTTATCTATCAGAATAGACTTTTCTGTGGTAGAAAGATTTGTTCATAAAGTCTTCGACTTTGGGTCATACCAACTCTTAGTTGTGGGTGAGATCAGCTAAGCGAATCAAGTGTGCAGAGTCTTGTTGGGATTCAAAGGCGTAAGGAACGCGACTATACCTTAATAAGTGTGAGATTGGTTAGGGATCAACTACATTCCAGTCCGAAGTTAACTTGTAGTAGGCTAGAGTTTGTAGCGGCTTAATGCAGTATGGTGTTCAAATCTGGACTAGGTCCCGGGGTTTTTCTGCATTTGCGGTTTCCTCGTTATAAAAACTTATGGTGTCTGTGTTATTTATTTTCCGCATTATATATTTTTATATAATTGAAATATCACAGGTTGTGCGTAGTTCAATCAATTGGTAAATCCAACCTTTGGTTGTTGATTGAAATTGATTGAGACTTGAACATTGGTTTTTGGTACCGTTCAAGTTGTTTCTCTTAATAATCAGGCTCACGGATTCCATCTGTTTGATTTGCTGATTACTTTGAGAAATAGAGATATAACTCTTGGATATATTTTCCTTGATTGAGTCTGACTGTCTAGTTGATTCTCTTGGAATTATATTGGAGTTAGTCCATACATATTGCCTAATGAAATATTGGGTGTGGTTATTAGACCCTCACCTTTTCAATTTGGTATCAGAGCAGGCAAACACGTTTAAGACCTCATAAGTCTGTGTTTGTAGCAATCTGACTCTATGGACATTAGTGATGTCTCTGACAAACGCATCACCAAAAACAAAAGTTCTGTTTCTATGAAATCTATTAAAGAGAAATACTTGTCGATCTCGCATGTAGATGAGCATTCTGTTACTACGAAACAGACAAGTATTGATTTCTATTACCATGGTTATCTTACTGATAAGTCTGACTCTGAAGTAGAAAGGGAAGCAGCCCAAGAGAGTGCAGCGATTCTAAAACTTGTTAGAATCCAGGCAGTTTAAATCAATAGGCTGAAACACAAGGTCAATATGATGATTGGTATGGTAAAAGATCGTGATTCCCAATTAAGGGTTCTTCGTGAGGAAAATGTTGTAGTTTGTTCATCCCAAACCTTACTCGAGGCTAATCTCAAGGAAGATGCCCTGGAAGTAGAACGACAATTGAGTAATCTCTCTATTCAAGATAAAAGTTTTTCTGGGGAGTCCGTCATACCAATTACTTCTGACTCAGCCGTGTATTAGAAAACATGACTACTTATAATCATGTTTCTCTAATGAAGCCAGCTTCAGAAGCTAAACTGCAAACCCTTCATATTGCTAAAAAGGTGCTTGGTTCATCCATTGATCAAGGAAACACCACATTTCCCGGAAGGAAAAAATATTCTAACGATATTGCTAATCCTACACACTCTAATTACTCTGGTGATCATAAAGTATGTTTCTTTTGTGATTTAAAAGGACATGTTCAACGGAAGAGCAAATTGAGGTTGAATGACAACTACTTTAGTCGACTTCAATACATCTTAAATTTAATACTCAAAGGTGTAACTGACATTCGGATGTCTAAACCTATTGGTTTTAGTACTCACCCTGTGAATTCTTCCAGGAAAGTCAGTTCAATCTTCTCATCGAACGTTCAAACTAATTGTAGCATTAATACAAATCGGTCAAGGAGATTTCAGAAAGGTCCTTATCAACCTAAAGTGAAGGATGATGTTCAAGATGTGAGAAAGGTACAAGTAAGTGGAAACAACAATGGAGATATGAAGGACAACCTTAATCTGATAATTGAAGGATACAAGGATCTTATCCACAGGCTATCAAAATCCTCCAAACAAACTTCTTCTGGTAAGGATTCAAACTTAGTCTCATACTTTAATGATAGTAAGTTTTATGATACTTTTTCACATAAAAAAGGGTTTCCTCTAAATTTAGAAGGAAAAATAGGATTAATCATGAACAATATTCATTTGATGAGCGTAAAGCTCATACTTGTGTTAATTAATCACAAGGGTTGAATTCTTACTCATGAAAAATCTTGTTGAGTAAGATATGTTAATAATCAGGTATACTTATTGGTAAAATGCTTTCTGCTTAGTTGAGCCATTTTCTTATCGTTCATAGCTAAACTATTGTCTACAGACAGCTTTTCCTAAGTATTGTTTTGTTTCGAGAATCACTTCGATTGTCTACTTCAGTAGCGGACCCAAAAAATTCTTTGGATGGGGTCAAAGACGTAAATTTAGATGACAGTGGGGTCAAAGACTAAGATTTCCATCAAATTAGTACACAGATGTTGGAATTGAGTGGGGTTTGCTGACCCCACTTGAACCCACTGTGCGTCCGCCTCTGGTCTACTTTTAAATTTTGAAAATTATTTTTTTACAGTTGAGATATGAGCTACTTTTGTGCTCTAAATTTTTTCCTTCTGTGGAAATATAAAATTTATTGAGCCAAAAATTGTGAAAGAAAATTTTCACGTAGCAATTGTTGTATTCTTTTTACCTTGTAAAAAGGTAATTTACTGTTTTAGATTTTCTTTTGGGTTCGGATTGTGTTCGTACGGGTATCCAAATTTTGCTTGCCACGAACCATTTCTAAAAACCCTAAAATTTACTTTCGTTAAGAAACCACTTAAATACCAATCCTATTGGGTCACGTACGCGTACTCTAGGTTACTTTCTTCTTGTCAAGAATGTCAACACCTTCTCTCACTTGTGATTTTGCAAGAGGTTTTCTTGATAAAGGTATTGGTTTCGAGTCCAAAGGGAAGAAGAAAAGAACCCTAGTAGAAGTTGATGATATCAAATATCAAAATCTTGAGGATTTTTATGATGTCTCATGCTACTATGCTTATACTCATCAAGATGTTGAGAATGATGAGATGGTTTCGTCCGAAGTGGTTCATGATTTTCTTAAAATACTTTGAGGAAGCAAAACTGCAGCTCGTTAATACTATGAAGGGTCTCGATGCATTACGAACTGAGTTGAAAAAGGTTAATTTTTACCTTGTTCTCGTGAAGACACATGTTAAAGATCTTCTCAATGAGGGTATCTTCTCTTAAGAAGCAGTGGATGCTGTCAATCATAAGCTCAAAGGACTCAAGACCCGTGAGGGTTCCGGAAGTGCTCCTTGATTTCAGTTCATGATCGGTTTTGTTGGTTTAGGAGTCACTTATTTTTAGCTTGTTGTTTTTAGATTTTTAATCTATTGTGTCTAGGAAACCTCTTATGAGAATTTATTCTTGTGTTTTAAGAAGGATAACTAGGGTTTAGAATAGCAAAGATTGTGATTACACATAGCTATTGCCAACGACTTTCATCTTGCAATGTTTTAGATTTATTTATTTATATTCTAAGTTATTTGGAAGAAGATTTTGCAGTATTAATCTTTATTGGTTTTATATATTGCAAAAATTTTATGGGATGTGTGTTTATGTCCGTGAACTATGATTGTCCCATATATGTCAAAAGTTAAGTCTATTATGTCTTTGTGAAAATATTGATAAAAGATAGAATGGACTTTTGTATATTCCGCAGTATTGATCTTTCCCTGATCCACTTCTATGTGAAATTACTGTATTGCTCCGTAAGTTTTCTTATGTTGAGCATTTTCGATTAAATCAATCATTAAGGTTCTCCTGTGGTTAATTTAATTGAGTTTTCTGGATACAAATTCATGTTTCATGTGATTTGTTAATGTCCAAAGAAATCCTTATTTTCTTGTAAAAGTAAGGTCGCTCTTGTTATTCTTTCGGGAGTCACATTTTATGGGGAAGAGTTCTTAATTGAACTTGTGCTTAATTGCTAAATCTTTGTGGGGAGTGCGGCTATGGAATATTGTAGGAGTTATCTTGTATCTTTATAAACTCCTTGATGAATACACTAAGTTTCGACTATGTGAAATCATCGAAACAAAGTTGATATGTTCTCTTTTAGTCATGAATAATCTCTGTGATAATTACATTATGATCCCGCTAGTTTTCGTACATTTGCCAATTTATATTGACAAAAAGGGGGGGAATTATTTTGTACTTCACACTACATACATATGGTTTATGGATCATTATGTAAGGGGGAGTGGTTTTCATTGTGAGATGAAGTATTGACTAAGGGGGAGTGATACATATCACGGTAGTATTATTGTCAAAGTCGTGATACAATTGAACTTTGATGTTGTTTAATAATATTATGACATTGTATAACAATAATTGAGAACATCTGTTTTCTTATTGTTATGGCTACGGATCTTCAACAACTATGATGCTGAGTTGAACACGTTCAGAATCACTAGAGTACTTGGAGTGATGAAGAATTAAAAGAATGTTGAAGAACCAAGGAAATCAAGCATTTGGATGAGAAGCTACAAAGTTTATTTATTTTGTAATCCATATGTATTGATAGTTTTGTCACTAAAATTGACAAAGGGGGAGATTGTTAGAGCATTGATCGGTCAAACTCGCAAGCGTTGCTATCTCAAGCTTGTTTGTCAAGTTTAGGTGTCAAAACTATAAGTCTTGATTTATAGTCTACTTATAGCTATGTCTCGGATTAGGATAGAATGTGTAGTTGAGCTTTAGACTTCACGACGTTCATCGATTGAAGGCGAAGATCTACTAAGGGGAGCTTGGAGGAACTTCATCAACAAAAGGTATATGGAGACTTGAACTCATCTATCACTCATAAGTCTATTATATTCTATCTCCTATTGAGACTAAGTCGTATAGCTATATAGACTTTTACATTATACACATTTGATATTTCGAGCTGAGTTTAACTCGCTTATATCTTTCTCACAATATGTGTTGGAAAGCTTTTTGCTTTAACTACTTTCATCAGTATTCTTGAAGAAAGTCAAAAGATGATCATGTGAAAATCTCCTTGTAACATCTTACATGATTTGTGTGAGACAGTCATTTGATGTAGACTCGGAATGTTTCGTATTGATCATTCGATCACTTGAAAATTGCTTATAAACTAATAGTTTGTGTGAGACAGCTATTGTCGTCTTCTAAGAATGTTTCAATGATTGAAATGGGAGTTTAGAACAATTAATCATTGTCTGGATATAGCACAGTATGCATACCAGTATGCAAACTGTTGTAAGAATGATTCAGTTCTGGTAACCAGGTATGCATACTCGTATGAAAACGGTTTTAACTGTCAAAGTTTGGGAACTAGTTTGCATACCCGTTTGGAAACTGTTTAACCTGAATTCGGTCCGGAACGACAGTATGTATTCCTGTTTGCAAACTGTCGGAAAAGATCAAGTCCAGAACTTAAGTTTGCGTTCCCGTTTGCAAACTTATGTGGTTAAGTTCTAAAATCGGTTAAGTATGATTTCATACTGATGAACAAATACATTTATAAATTAAGGAATGCAATCTTTGGAAACCGTGGCTAAAATGTTCATGAATTGATTATTTTGAATCAATCCGATTTTGCTTCAATTGTGTCTTGTATACTTCTATGAGAATGTAAACAATTGAAAAACTCTATTAGTAACAAAATTATATTCATTTGATTATCATTTGATCTAGAAGTGTTAAGATGAGCATGGTTAATACAAAAGTGTTCATATGGCTAACTTCGGTTAACTGTTATTGAGCCAACTCAATATACACGTTTACGTACGGTTACCTGATAAACGCATTTATGTGTCTATTTTTCATCTCTTTTGTGTATATTGTTAGTACCCATTTTTGTACTAATTTTGGTATTTTATCCCTTTGTAGGTGTTTTTGGAGGAATAGGTTTTTGCGACAAAATTGGCTCGAAAAGTTGATAAATGCAACCCAAGGGACGAGTGTTATACGGACTCCAGCAACGGATAAGGGGTGACCATTGGATAAGGGGTAACCTCCCCCTTCATGTTCAAATTCTGAATTTGGGCGGGAAACCAAAAACTTAAAAGCGTGTTTCCTGGCAGATTTGGTGATGGATTTTTAGAGGTGTTTGAGGTCGATTAAACCTCTGATTTTCATAGGGTAGACTCCTTATGGGTCTAGGAGTCTAACATGGGTGTTTAAATCGATTAAACTGGGCTCAATCGACGGGTTTTGATCTCAACAGCAAAATATGGAAAGTCACGTGTGTGACCGATTTTAGGAAATTTTAGAGAGATTAAAGTCAAGATTTTCTTCCCAAAGCTTAATATATATCTAAGGAAGAGTTTAGAATCAAAAGGAATAGCCCAGATATGCGTGGAAATTCTAAAACAAGAAATTGCCGCAACTTTGCCGTGAAGAGAAAGAAAGAGATTTCGCAAGATTTTGGAGAGATTTAATCGCTCTTTTTGATATAAATAGATTGGTTGGGTCATATATAAGGGGTGTCGAGAGTTTGGGGGGCTGAGAAGGGCTGAGGAGTCGAGAATCAGAGGTTTACAGGCCGCTGCTGCTGCTCTTTTTCTGCTGGTGCGGAGCTGAAGAACACGAAGAACATAAGACGCACACTGAACAGTCGCGAAGAACACGAAGAACTTCGACCCACACTAAACCGTCGCATAAGCAGTCTTATATTCTCGTTTATTAACAGCACTTCAGTTGTATCGGTGATTCTGTAACGCCAGAAAAGCGTTGCAGATTCGCTGTATTATTATTTCTCTTTAATAAAAACACCTTTTGAGCCATGTTTTTATCTTTTGAGCATGTTTTTACCATGAGGAGCTAAACCCAAACACTGGGATGACGGAGGAAGACGAATATCATACTTGGGGTAATTTTATTAATTCTTTCTAAGACTTTTGCATTAATTTTAATTGAAATTATGATTTGAATTAATTGGTTGTCATTTAATTTGATGATGTATGCTTAGCTTAGGTGTTTTGATACATCATGCTTAGGATTTACAATCAATGTTTTGAGAATCTACCTTGGCAAAAATAGAGTCCTTGTTTTTCTTGAGCTAAAATTGTCAAAGAATTAATAATTGAACCTTATGTTTTGAATTCGGTGGAATCCTGAATCCCAGTACCTCTCACCATTGTTTAATATTTTTGTATATATTTTTATTAAATTTAAAAACTCGAATCTTCACAAGTCCGAGTGAACGACAACCTTACTCACCACTTTCACTACAACTTAAAAATTTACATCATTACCCATATCTAAATGAAGGTATATTTCATTTGTGTGTAACAAGCTAAGACCATCTGACGGTGAAGAGATATTTCTTTGGTTTTAAGCAAACTTAGCTTGAAGCTTAAATCAGGTTTTTATCCAACAGTGAATTTTGATTGCTTTGTTTCAAAGTTATCAAACCCTGATTTGAAGACTATATAAGGGAGAACTCTAGCAACTGGGAAACCTAATCCCCACACCTTTTGTGTGATACTAGTTGCGACAAGAGTCGATTCTCCTTTAACCTAGGTTTTTCCTAAAACCATTATAGGTTAACGACTTAAAGACTTCATTGGGATTCTGAAGACCGACCCAACTATTTTCTCTATAGTTGTGTGTTCTGATCTTACTTGTCTATCGTATTGAGTACTATCTTCTCTAAGATTTGCTCGAAATTTATCTCCGATAGGTAAGATATAAAAAGTAATCACAAAGCTCTTCGTCTCATTCTTTGTGATTCCACAATAACTTGTTCTACTACCATATAGTTAAGTTATTGTTAGGTGATTGATATTTCTTGGATGCTCTTCGGGAATATAAGACCGGATAATCAATTGGTTCCTATTCACCTTGATTTATCAAAAGACAGAATAAAAACTTCGTAGGTATTTATATGGGAGACAGATTTATCTATCAGAATAGACTTTTCTGTGGGAGACAGATTTGTTTATCAAGTCTCCGACTTTGGGTCTTAGCAACTCTTAGTTGTGGGTGAGATCAGCTAAGGGAATCAAGTGCGTAGAGTCCTGCTGGGATTCAGAGGCGTAAGGAACACGAATGTACCTTAATTAGTGTGGCATTAGTTAGGGATCAACTACATTCCAGTACGAAGTTAACTTGTAGTAGGCTAGAGTCTGTAGCGGATTAATGCAGTGTGGTGTTCAAATCTGGACTAGGTCCCGGGGTTTTTCTGCATTTGCGGTTTCCTCATTAACAAAACTGCTGGTGTATGTGTTATTTCTTTTCTGCATTATATTTGTTTATATAATTGAAATATCACAGATTGTGTGTAGTTCAATCAATTGGTAAATCCAACCTTTGGTAGTTGATTGAAATTGATTGAGACTTGAACATTGGTCTTTGGTACCGTTCAAGTTGTTTCTCCTAATAATCAGGCTCACGGATTCCATCTATTTGATTTGCTGATTACTTTGAGAAACATAGATATAACTCTTGGATATATTTTCCTTGATTGAGTCTGACTGTCTAGTTGATTCTCTTGGAATTATATTGGAGTTAGTCCATACAGCTTGCCTAACGAAATATTGGGTGTGATTGTTAGACCCCCACCTTTTCATATATATGATTTGTTAAATTTTCGTAGGCATGTACATAGCTGCACAATTTGTGTTTTCTCTATGATATATATGACCTGTTTGCGGGTATGGATGTTGCACTTTTGCAGACTAGTACATAGTTGTACACCATTATGCTCTCTCATGGTTTTATGGTCTGTTTTTGTGGGTATGTGAAAAAGCGGGGGTCTAACAACCACACCCAATATTTCGCTTAGCAATATGTATGGAAAAACTCTAATATAATTCCAAGAGAATCAACTAGACAGTCAGACTCAATCAATGGAAATATATCCAAGAGTTGTATCTTTGTTTCACAATGTAATCAGCAAATAAAACAGATAGAATCCGTGAGCCTGATTATTATTTGAATCAACTTGAATGGTACCAAAGACCAATGTTCAAGTGTCAATCAATATAATCAACAACCAAAGGTTGGATTCTCTAATTGATTGAACTACGCATAACCTGTGATATTTCTATTATATAACAAAATATAATGCGGAAAAGAAATAACACAGACACAAGAAATTTTGTTAACGAGGAAACTGCAAATGATGAAAAACCTCGGGACCTAGTCCAGTTTTGAACACCACACTATATTAAGCCGCTACAGACACTATCCTACTCCAAGTTAACTTCTGACTGGAATGTAGTTGATCCCTAATCAATCTCACACTGATCAAGGTACAGTTGCTGCTCCTTACGTCTCTAAATACCAGCAGGACTCTACGCACTTGATTCCCTTAGATGATCTCACCCACAACTAAGGGTTGCTACGACCCAAAGTTGAAGACTTGATAAACAAATTTGTCTCACACAGAAAAGTCTATTATATAGATAAATCTGTCTCCCACAGATAAACCTATGAGTTTTGTTCTATCTTTTGATAAATCAAGGTGAACATGAACCAATTGATATATCAGACTTATATTCCCGAAGAACAGCCTAGAAATATCAATCGCCTCACAATAATCTTAATCGTATGGTAGCGAAACAAGATATTGTGGAATCACAAACGATGAGACGAAGATGTTTGTGACTACTTTTTATCTTGCCTATCGGATATTAAATCTCGAGCCAATCTTAGAGAAGATAGTACTACATCCCGATAGAAACAACAAGATCAGATCACCCAACTACAGATAAAATAGTTGGGTCTGGCTTCACAATCCCAATGAAGTCTTTAAGTCGTTAACCTACATGGTTTCGTGAAAAACCCAAGGTTAAAGGAGAATCGACTCTAGTCACAAATAGTATCACACATGAGGTGTGGGGATTAGGTTTCCCAGTTTCTAAGAGTTCACCTTTATATAGTCTTCAAATCAGGGTTTGCAATCAATGTTACCTTGGTAACAAAGCATTCAATATTCACAGTTAGATGAAAACCTGATTAGACTCAAGCTAATATCTTTTAACCGTTAGATCGAACTTAGCTTGTTACACACAAATGAAAAGTGACTTCATTTAGATATGAGTAACCATACCTAAACGTGTACACCTTGTTGGCTCAACAATAGTTAACCGAGGTTAGCCATATGAACACTTTCAGATCAACCTTATTCATCTTAACTATAACTAGTTCAAATGACTCAAATGAAACTAGTTCTATAGTTGTTCAATTGTTTATATTCTCATAAAAGTATACAAGACACAATTGAAGCAAAATCGATTTTGATTCACTCGAATCAAGTCATGAACATTGTAGCCACGGTTTGCAAAAGATTGCATTCCTTATTATATAAATGTATTAGTTCATGAATAAACCGATTTTAGAATATCATCCACTTAGGTAAGCGTACGGGTATGTGTACCTAAGTAGCCGGACCAAGTTTGGGTTTCGCTAGTATGCGAACTGGTATGCATACCTTCCAAACTCAGTGGAAATTCCCGGACCTGAACCTTACGCCAGTACGGGTACCGATTTGCATACCAGGTTCTCGGATTTTATCAAACCAACCAGTACGCATACGGGTATGCATACCATGGTTCCCGGACATGGATTACATATATGCAAGTACGCATACTACGCTTAAATCCAATTGTTTTAAACTCTCATTTCAACCATTGAAACATTCTTGGAAGACGGGAATAGCTGTCTCACACAAACTATTAGCTTCAAAGCAATTTTCAAGTGATTGAATGATCAATACGAAACATTCCGAGTCTACATCTGTTGATGGTAGTTTTTAGTTTAGGGCTAAAAGTCTGTCTAACTAAGCCGGTGTCAGAAATAGTAGACCTTGATATTCCATATTCCGCAAGGAGTTTGAAGAATATATTAAAATCTGATGAGTGCCTATGCCGCTCTTCATATTGTATTAAAACTCAAGATCCTAGATGAATTGTTCACTAGTATAGAGCCTAATGAGTATTTAATCTCCTAGTTGCATTATTCACTAATGAAATAGAGCCATTAAAAAGTGATGAGTGCCTATTCCACTTCACTTACATATGTATTGAGCAATTCAGTATACTCATATATGAAATTTATCCAGAATAGTATTGGTGCATGTAGCAACAATCCCAAATATTCTGTAAATTTTATTAACATCTCGCCGGCATTATTTACTAATGCATGGCTTGCCGAGTATTTATTCTATGCTATGTTCCTCAGCTGAACTCTCAATATTGGCATGACATGACGATTAATGTTCACTCGCAGCGGAGTAGCACGAATCTCCCGAAGTGTCAGTATTGAGATCTGCATGAAAACACTCACGCAGGCTACACCACTCTCTGATAAAGAGATTTTCATGTCAACGCGCTTTTAATTAAAAGTTAGCACGAACACGCTTAAATTCCTCAAGGAAAACCTAGGTTGTCCATGTCAGTCTTAAAGAGCAATCACGGCCACACGTTTTGGCCAGTCAATTCAACAACCTTAGCCTCTTCCCAGCGGAACCACGAAATCTCCATGATGTCTACCGGCGGTCCCACTAGTATCCCAGCTGATAAGAATCCTTTTAGTTCACCCGCAGCACCCCTTATCGCTAGCAAGAACCAGGGTGATTGCGTTGTTGAAAGAGAGGCTCAAACGAGCTAAAACCGATCATAACGGTCTAAAATCCATCACATCCGCCCAACTTAGCTAGCCTAGTTGGACGGTCTAGATCTTCCTTCGAATGATCAAAGAGGTGATGGTGGGTTCACCGGCGACCCAGCTCCATCCCTGGTCAATTGACTTGCCCATGGCAAGCTAGGAGCGCATCAAATCGTTTGCTCAAACTAGGGTGAACGGGATGTTTAAGAAACCCTAATGTGCGTTGCGGCAGCGTGCTGTTGTCGCAAATCGATCACAGTCGTCCATCTTCGCCAGCCAAATTGAATGGCATAGATCCAATTTTAGGCGGTCCAATAGATGTCAGCATGCTCACCGACAGCCCGCCTTTACATCTGACCAATCGGCCTGCTCAAACCAATGTCCAGTGCCTTAAATCGATTAGCCTAAATAGGGTTGGCCACCCGGCTTCTAAACCCTAAATTGAATCAACGGCAGTACGCAACTGCCGCAAATCATCTCATCCATCCAACTTCGTTAGCCTAGTCGGATGGTCTAGATTTATTTTCAGGAGGCCAACAGGGTAACGCTGTAATCACCGGCCATCCCTCTTCCATAGGGAACGATCGGCCAAGTTGTAGCTTTCCCATAGGGTTCCCAAACGATTTCCCAAAGGTGGTCGTTCGCGCTACTTATATACAATTTTAATGATTTTACAGCAGTCATTAACTGTCGCAAATTGTCTCAGCCATTCAACTTGGCTATCTGATTTAAGCATCCGGATCTAACCTGGATCAACCGGTAGGATTTTAGAATGGCTACCAGTCACCACTCTCCTATAGGGACCGGCCATCCAGCCTCAGACACACGCGCACAAATCATACCAGCTCCTTGAAAATGGCCGGTCACGCTCCTTTTAAGACGTTCAACTCGCGACTAATTTTGACGAGCTCTAAAATAACGATGTTTCCTGCATATCGATTATTTTTAGCAGCTTGTTTAAAAGCGATGCTTCATGTGCATCAATTATAAATGATACTTTATAAATATTGATTCCACAAATAATTTTATTATTTGACCTAAAAGCACTTTATGCTACTTTAAGCAACGAGTCTCGTGACTTGACGCATTCAGCATCCTGCTGTATATATTTTTCCTACAAAATACTCGAGTATCAAACATGTCACAAACTGGGGGATGTTTACTGGTTATTGGTCTGGCAGTTTACGGCGTGCGGCATGCAACGCGCCCATTACGAGAAAGTGTCAGGAAAGGACGGACGGTTAACAACAATGAGAGAGAGTAGTGGGTGAAAAGGGTGACCAGTCTTCCCTCATAATGGAAACGTGATGGTCACCACCTTTTGTACAACCCCACTTCTCCACTACTTAACTACCTCCACTTCCTACGAGATCAGGGTGCGCTCAAACATGACTTGTATAAATAGGATTTCAACCTATTTCAACACAGAACACGAGTGTGATCAACACAAGTATCCAGAAAACACCGAGAACTGATAGCTTACATTCTGCAAGCCAGTTCCACATTCTTATACAAGTCATAAAACAGCCACACCTTCATAATCCCACATTCTGATCTCAAACACCTTCTTCGCTTCCCTCCCTAAGATCAACCCTTCTCTTTCACTTTGTGACCGAATTGAATATGGAACGGCCATTTATTGGTTTAGGCCAGGGTTTTACAGATTGATCTCTCGAATCAAAAAGTACTCCTATGCAGTACATTTTTTTAGGGTTTGAATTCGCTTCTCATCAACACACCCAAATTTACAGAAATCAACAGAATCAGTTTTTACCCCAAAACAACTGGCGACCACAGTGGGAGATTAATCTCTCGGGTACAGTCAACCATATAACATGTGTGTGAATTTATCTATTTCTCAAAGGCGCACCGTCAATATATCTTTGGCGCTCTAAATTGTGTTGTATCGGGCAAGCGAATACCTTCGATCGATGAAGCTTCCCCCAAGCCTAAATCTCTTCTGGAAGACATGATTGGCATAAGCAGCTGGAGACTCTTAACCAATGCTTATATTAGAGATGTCGAGTTGGTTAAAACGCTAATTGAGGCAGGCACTAATCTCAACGTTGTCACTATCCAGACTCTGAATGCTGCAGGGATTCTAAAGCAATGAGCTACTCGATGTCCAAACATAGTCAGGGATTACGAAGGGAAGTCCAAAAGCGCCTACGGCTGCATCACTCTTGAAAATGCAAGATCGTACATCCAGATGCTCCACGCACAAGTAAGTCTTATCGAACAACCTCTTTTACATCCGGCTAATCCTTATCTCATCAAGTACTGGGGACTTGATCCGATCATCGACCCAACTGCGACTAGGCGATATGAAGAGGAAGCTGGTCCCTGTCAATATTTTATCAAATGTTTAGAAGAAGTCTTGATCGAGGATAAGAAGTCTGGAGGTCAAGTAGAAGGAGCCTTACCTAGTTTCCGAAATCATACAAGGTGACTATTGCCAGCTCCTTGGTACTGACAAGCTGGAAGGAGTAGCAATACACGCTAGATAGCTCCCGTCAGTGCCTAAAACGTTGTATTCTCATTCCCCTAGTATTTCCCTTGTTTTCATACAATGTTTACAATTCCTCCAAAATGAATGCACCAATTTACATTCATAGTTAGGATTTCAGTCTATTAACCAAGTGAAACATCATTTCTTTCACAAAACAAAAATCTCTATTCTTTCAAGAGCGGCCGCCTACCTATTCAAAACCAAATCAAACCACAAAGGAATGTCCCATCTTTCCAAAACACCTAAAGGGAAAAGTCATGGGAAGGAAATAAAGACATTCAAGGGAAATCATTCGGTAACAGTTCATCTTTATTAGAAAACACTTTTCATACCTCGAAGAGCAGCCTACTTCAACTTCACCTCTTGAGACAGCTTCTAAATTTCCGATTCTTTATGATTAATGAGATTCATGGAAGGAAGCCTATCCATTTCATTTCGCGAATTTTGGATTTTGGAAATCCCTTCACATAACCAGGAAACATTAAACCCGAAGTCTACACACATGTCTTGATGATACTCTCGATTTTCGATCACTCATTCAGAAGCAGCATGCCTGATCATACTGCACATTTGGTCGTGGCAATGTGTTCATACTTCTTCCATATTCGGGCGTACAACTCGGCATACTTGGTTGAAATGCTGTACCTTCCAATTAACACATGATATACAAGAGGAGCATCAAATTGAGGGTCGGGGCCGCAGTCACATCATCAACATCGTCGGTCACCTCCATCCCTGGATTATCTCTCGGTCCTTCCTGCAGCGTCATCCCAAATAATGGAGAGTGTTTCCTTCGGTTCCATTGGATCCTGAATCTGTTCGGTTTTCATCGTCATCATATGGAAGCGACTTGGTCAAAATCAAAGAGAACTACTTTTAATTATCTATGGAAACGGTGTTTTAGTGAATTCTCCCCGGGACTGGTATCCCCAAAATTCTCCTTTTCTTCTAGAGATGTGTAAAACGCATCATCATCCCGGCTACCTGCAGCTAGCGCAAGTCCAACAAAGGCGTTCATCCTATCGAAGCACTAAAACTACGAAAGAAGTTGAGCAAGATTAGTTCAAAATTATCCAGACAATTCAGCCATTCAAACAGAGTAAAACATGTACATGCACGTACATCAGAAGAATTGAAGATCACGAAACCTGTAATCCTCTCTGACATAACGTATTTCTCCTAGGGACTGCCCCCACCTTGTCTAGAGGATACCACTCAGGCGCCTGATGTGATTTTGAAGTTGTAGTAAAAATGATTCGAACTCTAAGACTTGTGAAGATTCGAGTTTTTTAAATTTAAAAAATATATATACAAAAATATTAAACAATGGGCGAGAGGTACTGGAACTAAGGATTCGGCCAATCTTCATAACATAAGGTTCAATTATTTATTCTCAACAATTTTAGCTCAAGAAATGTAAACATGGACTCTTATTTTTGCCAAGGTAGATTCTAAAAACATTAGTTATAAATCGCAAGCATGGGACATCAAACATCTAAGCAAGCATGATCCATCTAATATAATAATAACTAATTAATCAAAATTATATTTCAATTAATATTAGTACAAAAGTCATAAAAAAGAATAAAATAAATTTACCCATGTATGAAGTTCGGCCTCCTCCGTCGTCCCAGTGTTGGGGTTTAACTCATCATGTCGAAAACACACTCAAAATATGTATTCATGGCTCAAAAAGTGTTTACAAGAAGAGAAAATAATGGAACAGGAAATCTGCAACAGCAAATGTGCGTTACAGACCGACTGTTTCAACTCTCAACTGTTATGATGAAGATAATCGTTACAAATTTGAAGATAAATGTTGCAGAAGAGGATGAAGAAACTGTTACAATGAAGATAAATGTTGCAAACTAGTTGAAGAAACTGTTATAAACAATTGAAGAAACCGTCACTGTTTCCCTGTTCTTCACGAGCAGCAGCAGCAGCAACAACAACAACAACAGAGTTCTGAAAACTCTTTATTCACGTCTCCTGAGCTCTCCTATTAACCCCAAATTCTCGACACCCCTTCTATATGACTTGGGTAATCTATTTATACCCAAAATATGCATCGAATCTCCTCCATAACTTCAAAAAATCTTCTCTTTATTATTTTTATTCTCACGGCAATAATTTCCTGTTTTAGCTTCTCCACGCGTTTGTAGCTGGATTAATATCCAAATATAACTTATTTACGCTCCAAACTGTTGCTCTAGTCATTATACACATTCAGAACACGTTCAAATTCTCCAAAACTCATGCAATCCCGTGAAATATTTCTCTCATGCACGTGCTGCCCTATTTTGCTCCATGACACGATTCAGCCAATTCTGATCCAAACGAACACCCATACCAGCTTTATATAGTCATATCACGTCTACCCACTAAGTTTCAGGGATTGAATCTCACTAAATCATGTCCAAACATCCGATCGAAATTCTGCAAGAGAAGAAATGGTTTTCCAGCCAAAATTTATTTTTTGAATTTGAGAAGAAGATGTCCCCCCCCCCCCTAATCCTGCATGGGTGTCCCTTTAGCACTTGTCTTATGGGGTGCAAATAGTAATTTTTTGGCGTAGATAGTAATTTTATGGGGTGCTTCCGGTGTATTTCTGGGGTGCTTCCGGTGTATTTATGGGGTTCCTTTAGTACTTTATCCTGGGGTGTAAAACACCACTTTTCGAACCAATTTCGCCGCAAGAGCTTATTTCTCTATAAATACCTACAAATACATAAAATAACAAAATAAATACAAAATCGAGCACTAACAATATATACAATTGAGACATATTAGACACATAAATGCGTCTATCAAATACCCCCAAACTTATTATTTGCTAGTCCCGAGCAAATTTAATCTCCAAAATAAAATCCTAACTCACTGTCGCAGGCATCGCGATTGCACTTAGCGTGTGCAACAAGCCTTTGAACCCCTAGGTGGCCCTAGTGGCCGAGTTATAGTCTCGGGAGGGTTTACCAGAGGTGTACCCACAAAACCTTTACTCTAGACCCTAGCTATCTACGCAGAACCTTGGAATGCACTAAAGAACCTCCTTGGTTGGCATACTTATTGATTACGGGAGGAAGTACCCTGATGCGAAATTCTAATTGTTGTACACGAGTTTGCACTCAAGCATACTAAAATTCATATATAAGTGACAGAGCTCTACTCAGATAGTCGCACTATGGACATTAATATCCGGAATCAAACAAATCACATGAATAGATTAAGAAGATGGATATAGAAATAGATGGTTGCGAATGGACTTCAATGCCAAGATGAACCTATGACCTAGTGGATTGAGATACTGGTCTGGACTAATATCAACACAACTGACATATACAAGGGAACCAGTGGTCGATAATCATAAATCTACATCAACTCAGCTGGCATATACAAGGGAACCAGTAGTCGATTTTATAATAAACCTTTATTTATTTATTTATTTTTATTTATTTTTTTAATGACATGATTAGATCTTTTGGATCCAAGCGCATGCTTCTTGTCAGCAGATTATATGGTAATTCCCGTGGATCCTGCATTCCACGCTTGTTTAGGCGACGGAGACAGTGAGAACACACACATATTGCTATCCAAGTGTTAATATTTACTCCGATTGGTCTAATTGGTCTGGTCTTTTTTTTTCTTTTCTTTTTTAGTAACTCAATCACTCTATTTCAACCCAGCAGACATCAACATAAAAATTTGCAAAAACAAAAACAGAAGTAATAAGATGATTCCGAGATACGGTGAAACTATCATGTTATTTCTAACACCTGAGCTCTGTGCTTTTATGAATGGACTCTTTAGATGTTTCCATCTACTCAGATTGGTTCCTTAACTCCTATAATCAAAATGCTTCCATCCACTTAGATTGGTTAGTGCTATCCTTAATAGGCATAAATTTCTAGGCTCCGGAGTTTATTTATTGCAACTAAAAAGTTTCTCCCATACCCCCAAACTTAAATCTAACATTGTCCTCAATGTTCTAAAGATAAAATTAAAAGCATGAACAAGGAGAAACTGTTACCATTTGAAGAAAAAGAGTTAAGGAAAGATATTACCGTGTTGCATGAACCATGGGTTACCTCCCAAGAAGTGCTAAGTTTAAAGTCTTCAGCCAGACTAGGAAAGAATTAGTCACTCGAATCATAAAGTAACAGTCGGAATAACTGTGGATCTTCAAAACTAAATTGAGTTGACCAAAGGAAACTGCAATAAACCAAGAAAGTGAACAAGAATAGCATGCCCTTATCTATTTTCCTGATTAAGATACCTATATCTAATTGTGGTTCAGGTTCAGGTTCTATGAAAGGGTCTAAATAAAATATTTTCATTGGATGCATTTCCTCATAAGTGGTATCCGAATTATTAGGTCCTAAAGTCTGGAAAAACTCAAATAGGAACTTAGAAGCACACAATAATAACCTAAATAACTGAGGATCCTCTAAGTCAATCAGATTTGACTTACATAATTGACCACAATGAGAGTAGTGGTCATTCTTAAGTAAATGTGTCGATTCTATTAACCTAAAGTACTTAGGCTTAGTCTCAGAACTTAATATTCGACACATTTGAAATATAAACGTTCCCACATTTGGAAGAAAACTATTTGGTGGGAAAACAAAGTCAATCTGGGTATCATAGCCTCGGAAAACCACATCAACCAGAGGATGGGTTTCTAACGACTGAACTTCTTCCTGGACATCATTAGGTTCGGGAAAACGAGTATGAAGGTAATCTTGTAAAATGGTCGAGGCACAAATATCAAGTCCTAAGTGAGGGGACTTTCTGAGAGTTAAAGGTAAGGCACTAGGAAAGTGATAATCACCCCCAAACTTAGAGTTTTCAGTGTCTCTAGATAGACTAGTCACAATCTCCCTAATTTCTAGATCATCAAATTCTTGGAAATAGTCAATTGATTTTTCTAAGTTATTATCAGGTAGTGCATCTTTACTTATCTCTACGGGTCTATCTTCTTCGTCTAAGACTATTGTTTCTAAGTCGCTAGACTCTGAAACAGCATTTTCAGAATAAACCCGTTCCTTTAAACCACTATCGTCTTCGTAATCAAAAGGAAAAACTACATCGTCTAAAACGGTGGTATCCCTAATCAAATCCTCGTCCTTTTTAATAGGTGGATAATCATAAAAATTATTTGGATTTGAACTATAAATAATATCATCATTACAAAGCTCAATTGGATTAATAGTTTCCTGATCACTATGCCTACATATTTCAGATTCTTCATTATTACTATCCTCATCATCATAATAGTACGAAGATGATTGAACCTTATCTAAATAATTAGTGTCTTTTATTCTAACCTCGTCCTCTAAATTAGGCAAATATTCACCATTGATATCAAGGGTAAAATTGGAAACACTATTTTTGAAAAATTAGATCTTTTAGAGAAGTTCTTTTCTGGGTCTCTAACAAAAGCTTCTGGGTCGACTCACATGATTTCCTGACATAATCTAGGAAAGAAGGTACAGAAAGTTCACTCGTTGCATTCTTTTCGTCCATAACTAAGTTATTCATTTCTGCAAACTTACGTGTTGTCTCAGCTAACTTACGTGTCGACTCTAGTAAAGAGGAATTATCAGAATTATTCTCGTAAAACCAATTCGTGTGTGGATAGTACTTGGGCTCACCATGGGATGAACCATAACCTTTAAAAGATTGGCGTTCCCAACTACTATTCCCACCATGGTCATAAAAATGATGATGTCCATAATCAAATTCAGGTCGATACTCATTGTATTGGCTTCTATCATACCAGTTCGACATTCTTAATTGCAAGGGAATTCTACACAATCACAAGCAAGGCTGACTCGACCAAATCAAACCTATAAAATCTAGCAAACAACAAGCATGATGGCTCCCTTAGATTATTTCTAGACCAACTTCTATTCCTCCAAAAGGCAACTAGGTATCGTTTTAGCAAACCTTTCTAGATCGATCCGAATAAAGTGAGTCGAAGAGAAGTAGGGGAAGCTCAGAGGAGCTTTGATACCCCCACCTCTTTGGCAACGTTTCCCGTTAGGGAGGCTCTAGTCGACTCACAGTAATCTTACTGAACTTTTTAGTTAAGCTAATAAGATACCCAATACCTCCATTTGAATGACTTTCCTAAAAGCTTGTTACCCTATCGGTCTCGTTCTAATCAGTATTTTAAGATTGGGTTCGCGTAGGTAATGTGTTCCTAAGGCGGGCAAGAAGAAAATGGTGATGAAATCCGAGCCCTTATCTTGTATTGGCCAGGCCTTGCCCTTTACTAAAAAAAATCAAACCGTATTCAGGTCCTCATCATATATTCACCTTAAAGAATCACGTAAACCCGCTGACAGGGGATTCGCGGGTGTTTAGAAGCTTACCTCCCGTACCAGATGGGCGATGAAACGGTTGTAGTCGACTCGGGCCACCGACTCCTGTGTCAGTGTGCGAACCCGAGGGGCCGAGACGATATCGTAATCGTCGTCCTTCCCTGCAAACAGTTTATATTTAAAAAAAATGTACCCTTCTGTAGGGTTTAAAAATAATTAAAGTCCAATGTTTAATGTCCCAAAAATAAAAATAAAATACAAAAATAAAGTCCTATTTACAGTTTCTAAAAATAAAATCTAAAAAATAAAATAAAATAAAATCTAATTAATTAAAATAAATAAAAATATCTTCGTCTTTTCTCCGTTCTTTTCGCTTTGTCTAGCTTTTAATCCCCCAGGTCTTTCGTCTCCAATTCCTTTTTGATTCAAAACCTGCAACAAAATGGCAAATACCAAAGAAACGTAAAAAAGAACAAAAGAATAAAAAAATAAATCTAAAAACTCTAAATCTAAAAACAAATCCGCGTCGGCGGCTCCAAAAATTGATGTGATTTTGAAGTTGTAGTAAAAATGATTCGAACTCTAAGACTTGTGAAGATTCGAGTTTTTTAAATTTAAAAAAAATATATACAAAAATATTAAACAATGGGCGAGAGGTACTGGAACTAAGGATTCGGCCAATCTTCATAAGATAAGGTTCAATTATTTATTCTCAACAATTTTAGCTCAAGAAATGTAAACATGGACTCTTATTTTTGCCAAGGTAGATTCAAAAAACATTAGTTATAAATCGCAAGCATGGGACATCAAACATATAAGCAAGCATGACCCATCTAATAAAATAATAACTAATTAATCAAAATCATATTTCAATTAATATTAGTGCAAAAGTCATAAAAAAGAATAAAATAAATTTACCCATGTATGAAGTTCGGCCTCCTCCGTCGTCCCAGTGTTGGGGTTTAACTCATCATGTCGAAAACACACTTAAAATATGTATTCATGGCTCAAAAAGTGTTTACAAGAGAGAAAATAATGGAACAGGAAATCTGCAACAGCACATGTGCGTTACAGACCGACTGTTTCAACTCTCAACTGTTATGATGAAGATAATCGTTACAAATCTGAAGATAATGTTGCAAACTAGTTGAAGAAACTGTTACAAACAGTTGAAGAAACCATCACTGTTTCCCTGTTCTTCACGAGCAGCAGCAGCAACAACAACAGAGTTCTGAAAACTCTTGATTCACGCCTCCTGAGCTCTCCTATCGACCCCAAACTCTCGACACCCCTTCTATATGACCTGGGTAATCTATTTAAACCCAAAATATGCATCGAATCTCCTCCATAACTTCAAAAAATCTTCTCTTTATTATTTTTATTCTCACGGCAATAATTTCCTGTTTTAGCTTCTCCACGCGTTTGCAGCTGGATTAATATCCAAATATAACTTATTTACGCTCCAAACTGTTGCTCTAGTCATCATACACATTCAGAACACGTTCAAATTCTCCAAAACTCATGCAATCCCGTGAAATATTTCTCTCATGCAAGTGCTGCGCTATTTTGCTCCATGACACGATTCAGCAAATTCTGATCCAAACGAACACCCATACCAGCTTTATATAGTCATATCACGTCTACCCACTAAGTTTCAGGGATTGAATCTCATTAAATCACGTCCAAACATCCGATCGAAATTCTGCCAGAGAAGAAATAGTTTTCCCGCCAAAATTTATTTTTTGAATTTGAGAAGAAGATGCCCCCCCCTAATCCTGCACGGGTGTCCCTTTAGCACTTGTCTTATGGGGTGCAAATAGTAATTTTGGGCGTAGATAGTAATTTTTCTTGGGTTCCTCCGGCACATTTTTGGGGTGCTTCCGGTGTATTTCTGGGGTGCCTTTAGTACTTTATCCTGGGGTGTAAAACACCACTTTTCGAACCAATTTCGCCGCAAGAGCTTATTTCTCTATAAATACCTATAAAGACATAAAATAACAAAATAAATACAAAATCGAGCACTAACAATATATACAATTGAGACATATTAGACACATAAATGCGTCTATCAGCGCCCACCAAACAACTTCAAGTCAAAGCCACTTGCAATCGTAAGGATCAACAATGCAGCTACACTCTCCAAGATTAGCCCTGACATGATCATTGTCGAACATATATCTCATCCATCCAACCCAGGAGCACAATGGAGTTTGGAAAATTTTGAAATCCACTGGAGATACTGGATGCTCATTCTTCTGGAGACAGAACCTTATTACACATTCCGAAGAAGATCGATGGTACAACTTCTACACCCTCTGGTCTAAGAAGAAGAACCGTCACGTGATTAAGATGAGTCCTAACTATCGTATATGACACTTCGAATAAGTCATCATCTATATTTGGCATGCCTTTGCAATCATTAATGCCTCCGGGCTTAGCAGCGGGAATACCTCTAGGTGACATCTTATCCAAACAAAAAAATATATTTACGCTCCTAGTTACTGTTGGGTGGATACATGTGCAAAGTAGAAAAAGAGCACCTACCTTGAGTTCTCCTTGCTCGCGTTGCTGCTGATCATAATTATTGGAGATTACTTTGTTGCCGTTGACGCTCGCTCTACCGCTGCTAACAAAGAAAGTCATTCACACCGAGATAAATGTTAAAGTTTAATCAACTATTTGTGGATATTATACTCATGGCTAAAATATGAAGACGAGATGAACTTAACTTGCTGCTGATTGGCGTACACGAAGATGGGGGAGAACCCGGTTGAGCTCCAAGGCCTTGACCGGACATGCTCGCTTTCTTTTTCCTACCAGTGATGTTCGATGAGCGGTAATTTGTTAGTAGCCCCTGATTGATAGCTTCTTCACCAGTACGATTGTCAAGGAAGTTCAATCTAACTGATATCTCTCTGGTAACATCTGTCTACTTCATCCTATTAATTTTATTTTTCGTCTGTCACCATCTAGTGCTTACCCCGTAACAATGTCAGTGTTACGTGCTAAGCAGGGGACTTAATGTTGATGGTTGTTTTTAGTTTAGGGATAAAAGTCTGTCTAACTGACCCGATGTCAGAAATAGTAGACCTTGATATTCCATATTCCGCAAGGAGTTTGAAGAATATATTAAAATATGATGAGTGCCTATGCCGCTCTTCATATTGTATTAAAACTCAAGATCCTAGATGAAATGGTCACTAGTATAGAGCCTAATGAGTATTTAAGCTCCTAGTTGCATTATTCACTAATGAAATAGAGCCATTAAAAAGTGATGAGTGCCTATTCCACTTCACTTACATATGTATTGAGCAATTCAGTATACTCATATATGAAATTTATCCAGAATAGTATTGGTGCATGTAGCAACAATCCCAAATATTCTGTAAATTTTATTAACATCTCGCCGGCATTATTTAATAATGCATGGCTTGCCGAGTATTTATTCTATGCTATGTTCCCCAGCTGAACTCTCAATATTGGCATGACATGACGATTAATGTTCACTCGCAGCGGAGTAGCACGAATCTCCCGAAGTGTCAGTATTGAGATCTGCATGAAAACACTCACGCAGGCTACACCACTCTCTGATAAAGAGATTTTCATGTCAACGCGCTTTTAATTAAAAGTTAGCACGAACACGCTTAAATTCCTCAAGGAAAACCTAGGTTGTCCATGTCAGTCTTAAAGAGCAATCACGGCCACACGTTTTGGCCAGTCAATTCAACAACCTTAGCCTCTTCCCAGCGGAAATCGACACACCCAAATTTACAGAAATCCTGTGCAGTACATTTGTTTAGGGTTTGAATTCGCTTCTCATCAACACACCCAAATTTACAGAAATCGACAGAATCAGTTTTTACCCCAAAATAACTAGCGACCACAGTGGGAGATTAATCTCTCGGGTACAAAAATCAATTTCTCAATTTTTCATTTTAAATTTCCTCAATTTCTCAAGATAGTTGATCTTAACAATGGTTTAGAAATCCTCAATCTCAATTTTACTTCTCCCAACACCGACAATACTTCACATGTTATTCCTGAATCCGTTATTTCATTCAAAACCCTTGTCGAGGCTATGGATTCTCGATATTTAACAACTATTCATGATCTGATGAAAATCCTGAATGATATTGTCAGGAATCAAGCTCTTATTGTCAAGACGCAGGACGAAGTATTTACTCTTTTCAAAGTCCTCACGGATCAATTATCAAAAGAACCAACACATATTCATTCTGGAGGAAACGCTATCAACAATTCATATTGGATCACTACTGATGGTAGTAGTCCTTCTTCCAAGATTCATATTCCTGGTGAGGAAGATAAAGTCTATGCTCACACTGAACGGAGAGGTAACCACCAACTTACCTCGTCTGCTCATGAAAACCAAGAGATGTTTCCTCAAACTCAGAAAGAAGATTCGTGGGATTTATCACGTCCTCATCAGAGTCCTTGCGATGAAAAGGTGATTTCATTATACACATCCTTCTTGGAAAATATCAATTCTCATATTGCATCAGAAGCTGCTAAGAGATCCGCTGCTGCTTTACTCAGTCGATCCAAACTATCCCAGAATGAAGAAGCTCGTAAAGATGTTCAGGAAAGCAGGCGTCCTTCCAACAGAAGATCTGACCTCCAATCAATCACTAGTGAGGGTGGAAAGGGAAGCATATAGGGACCAACTATCGACAATCTAAGCGTCCGTCTCCTATTTCACACAAGTCAAATGAAACCCCATCAATCCCGGATTTTCCCTTTCCAATGGAGGAGGTGATTGAACTCTTGGAGGTCTGGATACAAGATGGAGTCATCGAGCTACCTCGTATCAGACGTCCTCCAACAAAACAAGAAACGGAAGATCCCAAGTACTGCCGCTTTCATAGGTTCATCAACCATCCTACAAGTGTCTGCAATAAATTGAAGCATATCTTCCAGGAGAGGATCTACTCAGGGGAACTTCAACTAGGCACTGAAGGAGTATATAAAGACCATCTTACTATTAGAAGCTGTTGCATGCTTTCCGGGGACTCCGTCTACAAAATTGTACAGTCAACCATATAACATGTGTGTGAATTTCTCTATTTCTCAAAGGCGCAACGTCAAGATATCTTTGGCGCTCTAAATTTTGTTGTATCGGGCAAGCGAATACCTTCGATCGATGAAGATGCCCCCAATCCTAAATCTCTTCTGGAAGACATGATTGGAATAAGCGGCTGGAGACTTTTAACCACTGCTTATCTTAGAGATGTCGAATTGGGAAAAGCGCTAATTGAGGCAGGCACTGATCTCAATATTGTCACTATCCATACTATGAAGGCTGCAGGGGTTCTAAAGCAAGGAGCTACTCGTTGTCCAAACATAGTCGGGTCTGGCTTCACAATCCCAATAAAGTCTTTAAGTCGTTAACCTACAGGGTCTCGATAGAAACCTAAGGTTAAAGGAGAATCGACTCTAGATTATACAACTAGTATCACACAGGAGGTATGGGGATTAGGTTTCCCAGTTGCTAGAGTTCTCCTTTATATAGTCTCTAAATCAGGGTTTGCAATCTAAGTTACCTTGGTAACAAAGCATTCAATATTAACCGTTAGATGAAAACCTGATTAGATTCAAGCTAATATCTTTCAACCGTTAGATCGAACTTAGCTTGTTATACACAATTGAAATATACGTCATTTAGGTTTGAGTAACCTTACCTAAACGTGTACACCTATTTGTGAAAAAGTGGGGGTACAACAACCTCACCCAATAATTCCCTTAGCAATCTGTATGGACTAACTCCAATATACTTTTAAGAGAATCAACTAGACAGTCAGACCCAATCTTAATAAAAAGTATATCAAAGAGTTATATCTCAATTTATCGATTCAATCCTTACTCACCAAATAGAAATCTGCGAATCTAATTAAATACAAGAGAAATTAACTTGAACGGTACAAAAGACCAATGTTCAAGTATCAATCAATTTCAATCAACAACCAAAGGTCGGATTTCCCAATTGATTGATTTAACGCACAACCTGTGATATTTCAATTATATAACAAAAGATAATGCGGAAAAGAAATAACACAAACACAATAAGTTTTGTTAACGAGGAAACCGCAAATGCAGAAAAACCCCGGGACCTAGTCCAGATTGAACACACACTGTATTAAGCCGCTACAGACACTCGCCTACTACAAATTAACTTCGGTCTAGACTGTAGTTGAACCCTAATAATTCTCATACTGATCCAAGGTACAGTTGCGCTCCTTACGTCTCTGATCCCAGTAGGATACTACGCACTTGATTCCCTTAGCTGATCTCACCCACAACTAAGAGTTGCTACGACCCAAAGTCGACGACTTTAATAAACAAATCTGTCTCACACAGAAAAGTCTACAAGAATAGATAAATCTGTCTCCCACAGAAATACCTACAAGTTTTGTTCCGTCTTTTGATAATTCAAGGTGAACAGGAACCAATCGATAACCCGGACTTATATTCCCGAAGAACAACCAAGAATTATCAATAACCTCACAATAATCTAAATCGTATGATGGCGGAACTAGATATTGTGGAATAATAAACGATGAGACGAAGATGTTTGTGATTACTTTTATCTTGCCTATCGGAGAAATTAATCTTGAGTCAATTATTTTAATCGTACTCAATACGATAGAATCGGGCAAGATCAGATCACGTAACTACAAAGAAAATAGTTTGGAATGGATTCACAATCCCAATGAAATCTTCAAGTCGTTAACCTACAGGGTCTCGGTAAGGTTAAAGGAGAATCGACTCTAGCTTATACAACTAGTATCACACAGGAGGTGTGGGGATTACCTTTCCCAGTTGCTAGAGTTCTCCTTTATATAGTCTCCAAATCAGGGTTTGCAATCTAAGTTACCTTGGTAACAAAGCGTTCAATATTCACCGTTAGATGAAAACCTGATTAGATTCAAGCTAATATCTTTCAACCGTTAGATCGAACTTAGCTTGTTATACACACATGAAGTATACGTCATTTAGGTTTGTGTAACCGTACCTAAACGTGTACAAGTCGTTGGTTCAACAGTAGTTAACCAAATGGTTAGCCATATGAGCACTTTCATATCAACCTTATTCATCTTCACCATAACTAGTTCAAATGGCTCAAATGAACTAGTTAAAGAGTTTTTCAATTGCTTAGATATCATAGAAGTATACAAGACACAATCGAAGCAAAATTTGTTTGGATTCACTCGAATCGATTCTTGAATTTTATAGCCACGGTTTGCAAATATGCATTCCTTAGTTTATATAAATTTAAGTTCACGAATAAACCAATTTTAGAAAATAACACACTTAAGTATGCATCCGGGTATGCGTACTTAAGTAACCGGATTTGAGTTTGATTTAGTTTTCAAACTCAGCAAAAATTTACGGGCGTGAACTTTCCGCCAGTATGCGTACGGGTACGCGTACTTAGGTAACCGAATAAGTTGGTTTTGATTTCCAAACTCAGCAGAAATTCACGGACGTGAACTTCCGCCAGTATGCGTACGGGTATGCATACTTACCCAGTCTCCATCAACCATTTTGTATACACACAAGTATGCATACATTTTGTTCCCGGTTTTGGACTTATACACTAATGTGCGAACACACTATATATGCTTATATCCAAAGATGGTTACATATTCTAAACTCTTTATTTCAATTATTGAAACATTCTTAGATGATATTAAATAGAGGTTATTCACACACTATTTTCCATCAAAGCAATTTTCAAGATATTGAAATATTCAACATGACTTTCGTCACGAGTAAAGATGAACTTGGACAAAGCGAAAGCTTACCAACATATATTTCGAGAGCGAGATAAACTCGACTTGAAATAGCAAATGTGTATAATTGAAGTCTATATAGTAATACGACTTTTGTCTCAAGATAAGAGATAGAGTAGATAGACTTTTTGAGTGATAGATAAGTTCAAGACTCCACATACCTTTTAGTCGATGAAGTTCCACCAGTTTCTTGAGTAGTTCTTCGTCTTTGTATGATGAACGTCGTGGAGTCTAGAGCTCAACTACACTTTCTATCCTAGTCCGAGACTTAGCTATAAGTAGACAAGAAATTAAGACTTATAGTTTTGGAAACTAAACTTGACAACAAGCTTGAGATAGCAACGCTTGCGACTTCGACTGAGCGGTGCTCTAACAATCTCCCCCTTTTTCAATTTTAGTGACAAAACTATCAATACATATGGAATACAAAAAAATAAACTTTGCAGCCTCTCTTCCACATGCATAATCTCCTTGGTTCTTCAACATTACTCGAAATCTCCGTCACTTCCAAGTACTCCAATGATTCCAAAGGTTGTAAGTTCAGCATCACCGTTGTTTAAAATCCGTAGCCATAACAATGAGAAAACAAAAGATCTCAACCATTGTTACAAAGTGTCATAGTATTATTACACAGCATCAAAGTTCAATTGTATCACAACTTTGACAACAATACTATGGCTATATGTATCACTCCGCCTTAGTCAATACTCCATCTCACATGGAAACCACTCCCCCTTACATAATGATCCGAAAACCATATGTATTTGTAGTGTGAACTACACATTAATTCTCCCCCTTTTTGTCAATAAAATTGGCAAAGGTACGAAAACTAGTGGGATCCTAATGAAATTTCCATAGAGACATTTCATGACCAAAAGACAACACATATCAACTTTTTAGATGCAATCATATAGCCGAAACTAAATGCATTCATCAAGGAGTTTATAAAGATACAAGATTACCCCTATAATATTCCACTGCCGCACTCCCCACAAAGATTTGGCAATAAAGCACAAGTTCAAATAAGAACTCTCCCCCATATAATGTCATTCCAGAGAGAACAACAAGAGCGACCTTACTTTCACAAGAAAAGAAGGATTTCTTTGGACAACAACAAATCATATAAGAATATGAAATTGTATCCAAAATACTCAATTGAATTAACCATAAGTGAACCCATGATTAACTCAACCGGAATACTAAACTAAATTAACCACATGAGAACCCATGATTAATCTAATTTGAAATGCTCAACATAAGAGGACTTACGGAGCCACACAGTATATACATAAAAATATGGATCAGGGAAAATCAATACCGCGGAATAGACAAAGATTCATTCTATCTTCCATCACTATTTGCACAATGACATACAATAGACTTAATCTTTGTAAACAAAAGTTCATCCTTTCTTCCATCAATATTTGCATAATGACATAAAAGGCTTAACTTTTGTTTTTGTCAAAAGTTCATTCATTCTTTTATCAATACTTGCATATCGACATACGAAGGACTTAACTTTTGACAACGTATGGGGCAATCATAGTTCGCGGACGCAAACACACATATCCCATAAAAAATTGCAATATATAAAACCATAAAGATTAATACTGCAAAAATCATCTTCCAAACAAAAATAATTTAGAATTGAAACAAATAAATCTAAAAACATTGAAGATGAAAACGTTGTACATAGCTATGTGTAATCACAATAATGGCTATTCCAAACTCTAGTTATTCTTCTTAGAAACACAAGAATAAAATTCTCATAAGAAGATTTCCTAGACAAACTAAAATCAACAAGCTAATGAACAAATACAGACTCCTAAACCAGCAAAGCCGAACACGAACTAAAATCACATAGACGTTCAAGAATCCTCACGAGCCTTAAGGTCTTTGAGCTTGTGATTGACAGCATCTACTGCTTCTTCAGAGAAGATATCCTCATTGAGAAGATCTTTAACATGTGTTTTTATAAGACCAAGGTCAGAAGTAACCTTTTTCAACTCAGTTCTTAACACATCAAGACTCTTCAAAGTATCAACGAGCTGCAGTTTTGCTTCCTCAAAATATTTAAGAAAATCATGAACCACTTCTGTAGAAACCATATCCTCATTCTCAACATCCTGATGTGTATATGCATAGTAACATGAGGCATTAGGATGATAATCTTCTACTAGGGTTCTTTTCTTCCTCCCTTTGGACTCGAAACCAATACCTTTATCAAGAAAACCTCTTGCAAAATCACCAGAGTGTGAAGATGAAGTCATTCTTGACATAGCACAGAATAACCCAGAGTATGCGTTCGTGACTCAAGGGGTTGGGTATTTAAATGGTTTCTTAGGGAAGGTAATTTTTAGGGTTTTCAAAAATTGATTCGTGACGGTAACATGTGTACCCGTTCAAACACAACTTTACCCATAAAATAAAAACACAAAGAGTCGTATTTTACGACAAAACAAAAATTTTGCTACGTGAATAACTTCTGAAAATTTTGGCTCAATAAATTCTATATCTCCGTGGAAAAACAATTTAGAGCACAAGAGTAGCAAGCAACATAGTTGAAATTAAAACTTCTTTGAAAGCAAGGGAAAAAGAAGGCAAAACGAAGAACATCTTCAGACACAGCAAATACTTAAGCAAAGTTGTCTGCACACAATAGTTTAGCTATAAACGATAAGAAAATTGCTCAACTAAACAGATAACAATTTTGACAAAAGTATACCTGATTATTAACACAACTTACTCAACAGGATTTTTATGAGTAAGTTCTCAACCCTTGTGATTAATTAGCATAAGAATGAGCTTTTCGCTCATTAAATGAACGATGTTTATGGTTGAGTCTCTTTCTCCTTTCAAGTCTCGGGAAGAATCTCTTTTGATGTGAAAAATTATCATAAAACTTACTATCATCAAAATACCAGACAAAGTTTGAGATCTTACCAGAAGAATTTTGACTAGAGGCAGTTGACAGCATGTTGACGATTTCTTTATAACCTTCAATTATCACTTTTAGGTTATTTTCCATATCATCATTTTTTCTTCCTTTTCCTGATACTTTGTTCACATCAAAGGTAACATTATCTCCCTTTTTGATAGAAGAAAAAACTTGACCTCTTCTTAGACGATTTTTGTTGAGACGTCTGTTATGCTTCTGAGCATTTGAGGAACTCATAGAACTGACTTTCCTGGTAGAATACACAGGGTGAGTACTGAAACCAATTGGTTTAGACATTCGAATGTCAGTTACACCTTTGAGGATTAAGTCTAAGGTGTGCTGAAGTTGAACAATGGAATTGTTATTCAACCTAGAGTTTCTATTTTGCTTAACAGTCCCTTTTGAATCACAAAAGAGACATACTTTCTGATCATGAGAGTGATAAGAAGGTATCGTCTTAACATCATCGTTTGGAGATTTCTTCCTTCCATGTGATGTGCAACATCCTTGATTAGAAGAGGCTATAGGCACATCTTTTCCAATAGAAGGGAATTCCGATTTTACTTATGAAACTGGAACTCTCTCAGTTGCAATAGAAGTAAATGGTATAGTGGACTTTTTGGAACATCATTGAATCGAGAGTTTACTCAAGAGATGTTCAATTTTCAAAGCACCCTTTTTGAGGCTCGCCTCGAGTAAGATACATGAAGACTGAACTTAGGTATTTTCTTTACAATGAGTTTTTTCTTTAGAGTCATAGTCTCTTACTATACCGAGAAGAACATTGACATTGTTTTTTAACCGATTAAATCTATCAGCTTGGATTCTAACGAGATTTAGAATCAGTTTACTCTCTTCAGCTGATTCCTTTTTATTAACGGAGATAGACTCTTTTGAAGGGTAATCGGGATAACACATGTCAGTGTCAGTCTGTTTCGTCAGAACACTAGGTTCATCTATGTTTGAGATTGACGAATCTTTCTCTTTAATAGATATTGTTGAAGCAGAACTCTTGTTTCTGGTGACGCGTTTATCAGAGATATTACTGCCGTCCATAGAGTCATATCGCTACAAATACAGACTTATAAGGTCTTAAACGTGTTTGCCTGTTCTGATACCAATTGAAAAAGTGGGGGTACAACAACCTTACCCAATAATTCGTTTACCAATCTGTATGGACTAACTCCAATATACCTGTAAGAGATTCAACTAGACAGTCAGACTCAATCTTAATAAAAAGTATATCAAAGAGTTATATCTCAATTTCTCGATTCAATCCTTACTCAAGCAAATAGAAATCTGGGAGTCTAATTAGGTATGCGTACGGGTATACATACCTAAGTAGCCGGACCAAGTTTGGGTTTCGCCAGTACGCAAACTGGTACGCATACCTTCCAAACTTAGCAGAAATTCCCGGACCTGAACATTACACCAGTACGTGTACCGGTTTGCATACCAGGTTCCCGGACTTTCTCAAACCAACCCGTACGCATACGGGTATGCATACCATGGTTCCTAGACATGGATTACATATATGCAAGTACGCATACTATGCTTAAATCCAATTGTTTTAAACTCTCGTTTCAACCATTGAAACATTCTTGGAAGACGGGAATAGCTGTCTCACACAAACTATTAGCTTCAAAGCAATTTTCAAGTGATTGAATGATTAATACGAAACATTCCGAGTCTATATCGAATGACTGTCTCATGCAAATCATGTAAGATGTTACCAGGAGATTTTCACATGATCATCTTTTGACTTTCGTCAATAATATAAGATGAACTTGGTTAAAGCGAAAGCTTACCAATACATATTTCGACAAATATGTAAGCGAGTGTTTTGGGGTAAAAACTGATTTTGCTGTTTTTGGTAAATTTGGGTGTGTTGATGAGAAATGAATTCAAACCCTAAACAAATGTACTGCACAGGAGTACTTTTAAGTTTGAGAGATCAATCTGTAAGACTCTGGCCTAAACCAAGAAATGGCCATTCCAGATTCAATTCGGTCACAAAGTGAAGGAGAAGGGTTGATCTTAGGGAGGGAAGCGAAGAAGGTGTTGAGATCAGAATGTTGAATTATGAAGGTGTGGCTGTTTTATGACTTGTATCAGAATGTGGAACTGGCTTGCATAATGTAAGCTATTAGTTCTTGGTGTTTTCTGGATACTTGTGTTGATAACACTTGTGTTCTCCTGAAAATAGGTTGAAAAACCTATTTATACAAGTCATTGAGCGCACCCCTGATCTCGTAGGAGGTGGAGACAGTTAAGTAGTGGAGAAGTGGGGTTGTGCAAAAGGTGGTGACCATCACGTTTCCATTATGTGGGAAGACCGGTCACCCTTTTACCCACTACTCCCTCATTGCTTAACTGTCCATCCTTTCCTGACACTTTCTCGTAATGGGCGCGTTGCACGCCGCACGTCGTAAACCACCAGAACAATACCCCAGTAAGCATCCCCCAGTTTATGACATGTTTGATGTCTCGAGTGAATGGGTCAAGTCGTGAAACTTGCCGCTTAAAGTAACACATAGTTCTTTTAGGTCAAATAATAAAATTATTTGTGAGATCAATATTCATAAAGCATCGCTTATAATTGATGCACATAAAGCATCGCTTTTAAACAAACTGCTGAAAACAATAGATGTGCAGGAAGCATCGTTGTTTTAGAGTTCGTCCAAATTAGTCGCGAGTTGAATGTCTTAAAAAAACGTGACGGGACACTTTTGGGCGATCGTTTGGGAACCCTATGAGCAAGCCAAAACTTGGCCAATCATTCCCTGTGGAGGAGGGATGGCCGGTGATTACAGCGATACCCTGTTGGCCTCCTAAAAATAAATCTAGACCATCCGACCAGGCTAGCGAAGTTAGATGGATGAGATGATTTGCGGCAGTTGCGTACTGCCGTTGGATTATGCAAACAGCGCGACCAGCTTCTTTTGGGTGATCGTTCGGAGACCACATGAACAAGTCGTGGCTTGGCAGATCGCTCCTCGCGGAAGAGGGGTGGCTGGTGATAACAGTGTCACCCTGTTATCCATCTAGAATCCGATCTAAGTCGTTCGACTAAGCTGGTGAAGATGGAAGGATGCGATTGATTTGTGGAAGTTACATAACGACGTTTATTCAATTTAGGGTTTTTAAAACATGCGCGATCACCCTAATTTGGGAAATCGTTTCGATGCGCCTATGGATTGCCGTGTGAAGTTCGACCAGCTAGGAATGAAGGTGAGTTGCCAGTGAACACACTGGCGCTTCTTTGATCGTCCAAAACACGATCTAAGACGTCCAACTTAGCTGGCTAAGTTGGACGGATGCGGTAGTTTTGAGACCGTTATGGTCGGTCTTAGCTCGTTTGAGCTCTTTTTTCAACAGCGCGATCATCCTAACTTCTGGTTAACGACCAGGGATGCTGCGGGTGAACTAAAAGTATCCCGATGGGCTGAGGTAATAGTGGGCCCGGCGGTGGACATTATGGAGGTTGCCTAGTTCCGCTAGAAATAGGCTAAGCTTGTTGAATTGTGTGGCCAAATCGTGTGGCCGCGATTGCTCTTTAAGACTGACATGGACAGTATAGATTTTCCTTAAGGAATTTAGGCGCGTCGATCGTGCTAAACTTTAATTAAAAAGCACGTTGACACGAAAATATCTTTATCAGAGAGTGGTGTAGCCTGTGCAAGTGTTTTCATGCGGGTCTCAATACTTACACTTCGGGAGATTCGTGCAACTCCGCTGCGAGTGAACATTAATCGTCATATCCTGCCAATATTGAGAGTTTTGCTGGGGAACATAGTATAGGAAAATACTAGACAGCTAATGCATTAGTAAATAATGCTGGTGGAAAATAAAATTCATAGAATATTTGGGATTGTTGCTATATGCACCATTCTGAGTGAAATTTATATACATATACAAATATATTGAATTGCTCAATACATTTGTGAGCGAAGAGGTTTATGCACTCATCACTTTCAAATGGCTGCTGTTCCTTTGCAGGATGACAGCGTATTAAAAACAGGGTTTCACAATTTTAGCCCTGAACTGAAAACTAACATTAACATTAAGTCCCCTGCTTAGCACGTAATAGTGACATTGTTGCGGGGTAAGCATTAGATGGTGATAGATGAAAATAAAATTCATGATAAGAGTAAACAGACGTTACCAGTAGAGAGAGGCCGGCTTGGCTTTAGAGAAGAACACGTTTAATAAAACGTCGATGCAAGTAACAATCACCCTTCTAGTACGTTGATGCTGAGAACACTAAAATGATGTATTTAAGTAGTGGAGCCTCTACTGATGAGTGTTAAGGCAGTTGAGCCTTGAATACAAAGATGAGTGTTGAGGTGGTGGAGCCGTCAGCACTATGATGTGTTGAGGCAGTGACGAATGACAACACGAGTGAGTGATGAGGAGATTGCGCGTCTCAACACTAAGATGTGTTGAGGCAGTGATGCCTGATAACAAAGTAGTGAGTGTTGAGGAATTTCTTCATCACAACACTAAGGTGAGGATATGTTGAGGCAGTATGCCTGACAACACAATAGTGAGTGTTGAGGAATTTGCACGTCTCAACACTAAGAGGAAAGATGTGTTGAGGCAGTATGCCTGCCAAGATAGTGGTGAGTGTTGAGGAATTTGCACGTCTCAACACTAAGAGGAGGATATGTTAAGGCAGTATGCCTGGCAACACAGTAGTGAGTGTTGAGGAATTTGCACGTCTCAACACTAAGAGGAGGATGTGTTGAGGCACTATGCCTTATAACATAGTAGTGAGTGTTGAGGAATTTGTACGTCCCAACACTAAGAGGAAAACATGTTAAGGCAGTATGCCTGACAACACAATAGTGAGTGTTGAGGAATTTGCACGTCTCAACACTAAGAGG
>JAJJMB010016078.1:3527262-3610225 GCA_023531105.1 Papaver atlanticum
ACACAATAGTGAGTGTTGAGGAATTTGCACGTCTCAACACTAAGAGGAAGGATGTGTTAAGGCAGTACGCCTAGCAACATAGTAGTGAGTGTGAGGAATTTGCACGTCTTAACACTAAGTGGAGGATGTGTTGAGGAACTATGCCTGACAACACAGTAGTGAGTGCTGAGGAATTTGTACGTCCCAACACTAAGAGGAAAACGTGTTGAGGAAGTATGTCTGACAACACAATAATGAGTGTTGAGGAATTTGCACGTCTAGACACTAAGAGGGAGGATGTGTTGAGGCGGTATGCCTGGCAACACAGTAGTGAGTGTTGAGGAATTTGTACGTCCCAACACTAAGAGGAAAACTTGTTGAGGCAGTATGCCTGACAACACAATAGTGAGTATTGAGGAATTTGTACGTCACAACACTAAGAGGAAGGATATGTTGAGGTAGTACGCCTGGAAATACAGTAGTGGGTGTTGAGGAATCTGCACGTCTCAACACTAAGAAGAAATTATGTTAAGGCAGTATGCCTGACAACACAATAGTGAGTTTTTAGGAATTTGCACGTCTCAACACTAAGAGGAAGGATGTGTTGAGGCAGTACGCCTAACAACACAGTAGTGAGTGTTTAGGAATATGCATGTCTCAACACTAAGAAGGAATCGTGTTGAGGCAGTATGCCTGAAAACATAATAGTGAGTGTTAAGGAATTTGCACGTCTCAACTCTAAGAGGAAGGAGGTGTTGCGGAATAACGCCTGGCAATAAAGTAGTGAGTGTTGAGGAATTTGCACGTCTCAAAACTAAGATGAGGATGTGTTGAGGCACTATGCCTGACAACACAGTAGTGAGTGTTGAGGAATCTGTACGTCCCAACACTAAGAGGAAAACGTGTTGAGGCAGTATGCCTGACAACACAATAGTGAGTGTTGAGGAATTTGCACGTTTCAACACTAAGAGGAGGGATGTGTGGAGGCAGTACGCCTGGCAACACAGTAGTGAATGTTGAGGAATTTGCACGTGTCACCACTAAGAGGAAATCGTGTTGAGGCAGTATGCCTGACAACACAGTAGTGAGTGTTGAGGAATTTGCACGTCTCAACGTTAAGAGGGAGGATGTGTTGAGGCAGTATTCCTGGCAATACAGTAGTGAGTGTTGAGGAATTTGCACGTCTCAACACTAAGAAGAAATCGTGTTGAGGTAGTATGCCTGACAACACAATAGTGAGTGTTGAGGAATTTTCACGTCTCAACACTAAGAGGAAGGATGTGTTGAGGCAGTATGCCTGGCAACACAGTAGTGAGTGTTGAGGAATTTTCACGTCTCAACACTAAGAGGAAATCATGTTGAGGCAGTATGCCTGACAACACAATAGTGAGTGTTGAGGAATTTTCACGTCTCAACACTAAGAGGGAGGATGTGTCGAGGCAGTATGCCTGACAACACATTAGTGAGTGTTTAGGAATTTGCACGTCTCAACACTAAGAGGAAATCATGTTGAGGTAGTAAGCCTGACAACACAATAGTGAGTGTTGAGGAATTTGCACGTCTCAATACTAAGAGGGAGGATGTGTTGAGGCAGTGTGCCTGGCAACACAGTAGTTGGTGTTGAGGAATTTGCACATCTAAACACTAAGAGGAAAACGTGTTGAGGCGGTATGCCTGACAACACAATAGTGAGTGTTGAGGAATTTGCACATCTCAACACTAAGAGGAAGGATGTGTTGAGGCAGTACGCCTGGCAACACAGTAGTGAGTGTTGAGGAATTTGCACGTCTCAATACTAAGAGGAGGATGTGTTTAGGTACTATGCGTGACAACACAGTAGTGAGTGTTAAGGAATTTGTACGTCCAACACTAAGAGAAAAATGTGTTGAGGAAGTATGCCTGACAATACAATAGTGAGTGTTGAGGAATTTGCACGTCTCAACACTAAGAGGGAGGATGTGTTGAGGAAGTATGCCTTGCAACATAGTAGTGGGTTTTGAGGAATTTCCACGTCTCAACACTAAGAAGAAATCGTGTTGAGGCAGTAAAACCCCGGGACCTAGTCCAGCTTTGAACACCATACTGTATTAAGCCGCTACAGACACTAGCCTACTACCAATTAACTTCGGAATGGAATGTAGTTGAACCCTAATAAATCTCACACTTATTCAAGGTACAATCGTGCTCCTTATGTCTCTGATCCCAGCAGGATACTACGCACTTGATTCCCTTAGCTGATCTTACCCCCAACTAAGAGTTGCTATGACCCAAAGTCGAAGACTTGATAAACAAATCTTTCTCACACAAAATTTCTATTGGAATAGATAAATCTGTCTCTCACAGAAATACCTTTGTTCCGTCTTTTGATAAATCAAGGTGCACAGGGACCAATTGATAAACCAGACTTATATTCCCGAAGAACAGCCTAGTATTATCAATCACCTCACAATAATCTTAATCGTATGGTAGCGAAACAAGATATTGTGGAATCACAAACGATGAGACGAAGATGTTTGTTACTACTTTTTATCTTTCCTATCGGAGAATAAATCTCAAGCCAATCTTAAAGAAGATAGTACTCAAATACGATAGAAACATCAAGATCAGATCACGCAATTATAGAGAAAATAGTTAGGTCTGGCTTCACAATCCCAATGAAGTCTTTAAGTTGTTAACTTACAGGGTTTCGTGAAAAACCTAAGGTTAAAGGAGAATCGACTCTAGCTTATACAACTAGTATCACACAGGAGGTTTGGGGATTAGGTTTCCCAGTTTCTAGAGTTCTCCTTTATATAGTTTTCAAATCAAGGTTTGGAATCTAAGTTACCTTGGTAACAAAGCATTCAATATTCACCGTTATATGAAAACCTGATTAGATTCAAGCTAATATCTTTCAACAGTTAGATCGAACTTAGCTTATTATACACAAATGAAATGTACCCTCATTTAGGTTTATGTAACCGTACCTAAATGTGTACACCATGTTGGTTCAACCGTAGTTAACCGAGGTTAGCTATATTAACACTCTCATATCAACCATATTCATCTTAACCATAACTAGTTCAAATGACTCAAATGAAACTAGTTAAAGAGTTGTTTAATTGCTATATTCTCATAGAAGTATACAAGAACACAATCGAAGCAAAATTGGTTTGATTCACTCAAATCAATTCATGAACATTATAGCCACGGTTTGAAAAGAATGCATTCCTTAATATATAAATGTATTAGTTCATGAACAAACCAATTCTATAAATTTAACCACTCAAGTATGCAAAAGGGTACGCATACTTAAGTAGCCGGTCTGAGTTTGGGTTCACCAGTATGCGAACGGGTACGCATACTTAAGTATACTTCCAAAACCCAACAGAAATTCCCGGACCTATACCTTACGCAAGTATGCGTACCGGTATGTGTACTTGGTACACGGAATTTCACAACTACAAGTACGCATACGGGTATGCATACTTTAGTTCCGGTCATGGATCACATACATGCAAGAATGCACACTCTGTTTATAATCCAATAATGGTTAAGTATTTTAAACTCTATTTCAATCATTGAAACTTTCTTAGAGGATGACAATAGCCGTTTTCACACAATATTAGCATCAAAGCAATTTTCAAGATATTGAAATAATCATACCGAAACATTCCAATCCTACATCAAATGATTGTATCACACAAACCATGTAAGATGTTACTCGGCGATTTTCACATGATCATCTTTTGACTTTCGTCAAGAATATAAGATGAACTTGGTTGAAGCAAAAGCTTACCAACACATATTCCGAGAAATATTTAAGCGAGCTAATCTTAGCTCGAAATCTAAAATGTGTATAATCGAAAACCATAAATGACATTTGTCTCAATATAAGAGAGAGTAGAAATAGACTTTCCAAATGACAGATGAGTTTTAGTCTCCACATACCTTTTGTTGATGAAGTTCCACAAGCTCGCCTTAGTAGTTCTTCGTCTTCAATTGATGGACGCCGTGAAGTCTAATGCTCAACTACACAATCTATCCTAGTCCGAGACATCACTATAAGTAGACTAGAAATCAAGACTTATAGTTTTGATCACTAACATTGAAAAACAAGCTTGAGATTGCAACGCTTGCGAGTTCAACCGAGCAGTGCTCTAACAATCTCCCCCTTTGTCAATTTTAGTTAAAAAACTATCAATACATATGGATTACAAAATAAATAAACTTTGTAGCTTCTCATCCAAATGCTTGATCTCCTTGGTTCTTCAATGTTACTCGAAACCTTCGTCACTTCCAAGTATTCCAATTATTCCAAATGTGTTCAATTTCGCATCATTGTTGTTGAAGATCCGTATCAATAACAATGAGAAAACAGTTGCTCTCAATCATTGTTATACAGTGTCATAGTATAATTATACAGCATCAAAGTTCAATTGTATCACAACTTTGACAAAAAATACTATGGTGATATGTATCACTCCTCCTTAGTCAATACTTCATCTCACATGAAAACCACTCCCCCTTACATAATGATCTGTAAACCATATGTACTTGTAGTGTGAACTACACATTAATTCTCCCCCTTTTTGTCAATAAAAATTGGCAAAGGTACGAAAACTAGTGGGATCCTCATGAAATTTCCATAGAGACACTTCAAGACCAAAAGAGAACAACATATCAACTTGTTTAGATGCCATCAAATAGCCGAAGCTAAATGCATTCATCAAGGAGTTTATGAAGATACAAGATAACCCCTACAATATTCCACTGCCACACTCCCCACCAAGATTTGGCAATTAAGCACAAGTTCAATTAAGAACTCGGCCAGTGCTATCCCGCACGACACCGCAGAATAGAACTATAAGCTAGCACAATAGATACCGTCATATTATGAAATTATTCATGTCTATGATACGGATACGTGCCATGCTGTTTCATATTTATAAATAAGCCCTCAGTACCTACCAGTTTAATTAAAATTGATCCTTTGCATATTACACTTTCCAACGCGACATAAGAGTAATTTGAGGAATTCCTTTTTATTGTAAAAACTAAACTCTTGGTATTGTTCTCGGTTTTCAAACTTGCTTACATAATTAAAGGTTTATTTGATGATCGAAAATGTTGATTATGGTATTATAGAAGGCAAAAAATATTGGATTTAATTAACATCGTAGGGATATGATAACTAGGGTTCTGCCAATGAAGAAGAATCCCATATATTGAACTTACAAACTTTAAATATATTCTCAGGGAAACGATCTTAGTCACGAAAATTTTAGCTGTTAGTTTAGACAGAGGGATGAAGTATACAAAGACGGAGTGCATATGATGGAGATGGGATTTAAATTGAATGTGTCATCTATGATCTATCCATATCGCTAAAATTGGAAGGATAAGTTAAACCCAATCTTAAGAACTATCCTTCCGAACTGATGAGCACCATAGGTAATTTAAGTCATTCGTTTTCATAACAAAATCCTTTATTTTTATTACTTTATTTTATATGGTGGTTGATATGAAGTTAAGATTCACAAAATCGACTTTATCAAGGTAAACAGGTAAACAGTTGTGCGATGGCTCGAAATTGAGGAAAAAAAGAAGGTGTAAATTAATCTATACTCGGTAACAAATTTAGATAAGTGGAAGGATTTGTTTGCAATTAAGTTTTATGACAGCTGTTGTGCTGTCTAAAAGTCAAAACAATAAAGGTCTTTATTAAATCTCATCGTGTTTTAAATCATCCAATGGTATACATGCCGCTTATAACTCCATCACGCGCGGCAGTGCGGGATAGCACGCCCCTAAGAACTCTCCCCCATAAAATGTCATTCCCGAAAGAACAACAAGAGCGACCTTACTTTTACAAGAAAAGAAGGATATCTTTGGACATTAACAAATCACATGAGATATGAATTTGTATCCAAAATACTTAATTAAATTAACCCAAGAGAACCCATGATTAATTTAATCGGAAATGCTCAACATAAGAGAACTTACGGAGCCATACAGTACATACACAAAGATGTGGATCAGGGAAAGACCAATACTGCGGAATATTCAAAGATTCATTCTATTTTTCATCAATATTTGCATAGAGACATGTAATAGACTTAATCTTTGTAAACAAAAGTTCATCCTATCTTCCATCAATATTTGCATAATGACATAATAGGCTTAACTTTTGTTGTCAAAAGTTCATTCTATCTTTTATCAATAAAGACATATGATAGACTTAACTTTTGAGCAAGTATGGGATAATCATAGTTAACGGACGCAAACACACATATCCCATAACAAGTTGCAATATATAAAACCATAAAGATTAATACTGCAAAATCATTTTCCCTTTGAAGGTATAATCAATCTTTTTCGCACGGATTTACACCAAGAATAGCTACCAACGGCATATAAAAAGATTTTCTTAACAAAGAAGAACATACAAAGTCATTAACGACCATGCACCATAGTTTACATAAGATGATTGTGAACATTCAAGAATCCCATAGTAATGCGTACTACTGCCCATTCTTGAACTTCCTTCTTTGTGATTCACCAACAACATTCTTGTAAAAGATACAAATGAGATTAGAGTACTCCAAGAATCCAAGTGCCCAAGTCCAAGAGAAGTGGAACAAGTGCGACAAAACGGAGCAAAACACTCAAAAATAAGAGACGGGACAAAGACCAATCTTAACTCATCCAAATTCAAGAATTCTCATCTTCATTTGAAGATAATTCAAATAGGAAGAAAATGCAAAATGAATGAGGTCATTCCGAGTTCGTACGAAGAAGTTACGTCCAAAACAGGTTTACCGAATATCGACGTCTACAGGCCATTATGCATACGGGTTTGCAAACGAATTTTCGTGACCAGGAGAAGTATGCAAACGGGTTTGCATACTAAAATCCCTGGATTTTGATTTTAAATGATGGTATGCATACCTGGTATGTGTACCATGAAGTCCAAACATCCCGAACTACTATTTTCAAACCTAAACATTTAAGAACCTTAAACACATATCAAGTTAGGTAGAAATGAACGATAAAAAAGGTACGTGGATCATTATAAGTACTCTAAGCAAATAAATAAAAGCACAAATCTTGCTCAAGTTTATAGACATACCTTTTTAGATGAATCCAATCGAATTCTACAGCCTTACCAAAATATAATATGTACGCCCCAATTCCCGTGCTTTCCTCACCGTATACATAACAGGGCATTCCTTGGTGAGGATGCACTTACAACATAATCAAGTTGTGTTGAGGTGAAAAATGTATTGCTCACCATAAGTGACTGAAACAGACTTTTCCGTAACTATGGAATTTTCACCATCTATAATTTTTGGCTTATTCTGTTTCACTTTTGGATTACCATAAAAGAGATCACTTTTAGAACCTTTCACATCCAAATCCATCTTTCCAAAGAACTTTTTAAGTTCTAACATCATGGATACTGCTTTCTCCATAGTCATGGAATTTTCTGGGAGATCATTCCTTTTCACACTCAAAGCATCATTAACTTTCTTTGGTATCCACTTCTGAGTGTGTTTAGAAACAACCTGACCCTTCTTCCCATTACTCTCTTCTGGAATCCTCGGAAGAGAATTGGATTGACTATTCTTTTGCAAGTTAGTCTTTCTCCAATTAGGAGCATCGGATCTTATCTTCGGCTTTACGAAGTTATCCTTTTGATAACCATTATGATTGTGAAAAGGCTTCGTATGACGTTTATAGGAAAATCTAGGTTGATCACAGCACTGATTCCTTTGCCTAAATGTTGGACAGTTACAACCTGTAACGTTAAGGGGATTAGTCTTAACATATGATATTGGTTTCACAACTTCTTGCGATGCCCAAACAAGAACATCATGAAGTTTCTCATTCCTTATACGGAAACGACATCTCCTTTCCAGGTGACCTTTATTTCCGCAATAGTGGAAAACATAAGGAATGTTCTTTCCTCGATCCGTGTGTGCTGACTTTGGAGGTTGATATACTTTGCTCTTTTGAACCTTAACTGCCGGTGAAGGTATTTCACTTTTTCCATCAGTGGAAACCTTTTGTTGAGAAGAATCACTAGCCTTGACAAATTTTACCTCTTTGCTAGTACTTGGAGCATCTATTCCCTTATAGCCCAATCCTCGTGTATTACGATGAATTTTACTTACTCCTAGCATAGTGGTTAATTTGCTTGAACTAGTGTTGAACTTTTTCAAGTAATCTTCCAAAATCTTGATTTTATCAAGAGCATCAGCTAATTAAATTAGCCTCAAGATGTTTTACTCGAGCGAGATAAGCGCTTTCTCTGTCATCAAAACTTGTTTGCTGAGAGTTAATTCTTTCTTCAGTTTCTGCAAGTTTCTCTTCCAACAAGAAGTATTTTTGATAAGCATTATCACATTCAAGTGACTTTCTACTCAGGTTTTCCTCGGAATCTTTGAGGATCGATTCGCAAGAGCGATTCCAACCATAAAGGCCTCTGTAAATCCTTTTAAATTTCTTGTTTTCACGACAGAGAGGAGTCAGAAGAGGTATGACATTAGAAGTTGTAATCTTCTTAATTTTCAACGAATCCAAAAACTTAACATACATTGAGACTTCCTCATCAACATCTCTATCAATATCTGAATCACCTTCATCAGAAAGTTCATCCAACTGTTCTTTTAGGCGTTTGTCCCAATTAACATTTTCTACATTCGGAGAATGTTTAGATATTGACTCAGATGTGACAGTTCTCTCAGGTGAATTCAAGCTTTGAAAATCATCTGGTGATTTCTGAACTGGTACGTTATTAGAGATAGACACGTCCATAATAATCAGATCGCTTCAAACACAGACTTATAACGTCTTAAACGTGTTTCCCTGCTCTGATACCAATTGAAAAAGCGGAGGTACAACAACCACACCCAATATTTCTTTCGGCAATCTGAATAGACAAACTCCAATAAACTTTCAAGAGAATCAACTAGATAGTCAGACTCAATCTATAGAAAAGTATATCAAAGATTTTTATATCTCTATCTCTTAATTCAATCCGCAATCAGCAAATAGGGATTTGCGAGCCCGATTGAATATAAGATAAATAACTTGAACGGTACTAAAAACCAATGTTCAAGGATCAATCAATTTGAATTAACAACCAAAGGTTGGATTTACCAATTGATCAATTCAACGCACAACCTGTGATATTTCTATTATATAACAAAATATAATGCGGAAAAGAAATAACACAGACACCATAAGTTTTGTTAACGAGGAAACCGCAAATGCAGAAAAACCCCGGGACCTAGTCCAGCTTTGAACACCACACTGTATTAAGCCGCTACTGACACTAGCCTACTACCAATTAACTTCGGACTGGAATGTAGTTGAACCCTAATCAATCTCACACTGATTCAAGGTACGGTCGTGCTCCTTACGTCTTTTATCCCAGTAGAATACTATGCACTTAATTCCCTTAGCTGATCTCACCCACAACTAAGAGTTGCTACGACCCAAAGTCGAAGACTTGATAAACAAATCTGTCTCACACAAAAATGTATATTGGAATAGATAAATCTATCTCCCACAGAAATACCTACGAGTTTTGTTCCGTCTTTTGATAAATCAAGGTGCACAGGAACCAATTGATAAACCGGACTTATATTCCCAAAGAACATCTTAGTATTATCAGTCACCTAACAATAATCTTAATCGTATGGTAGTGAAACAAGATATTTTGGAATCACAAACGATGAGACGAAGATGTTTGTGACTACTTTTTATCTTTCCTATCGGAGAATAAATCTTGAGCCAATATTAAAGAAGATAGTACTCAAATACGATAGAAACAACAAGATCAGATCACGCAACTACAAAAAAAATAGTTGGTTCTTGCTTCACAATCCCAATGAAGTCTTTAAGTCGTTAACCCACAGGGTTTCGTGAAAAACCTAAGGTTAAAGGAGAATCGACCATAGCTTATACAACTAGTATCACACAGGAGGTTTGTGGATTAGGTTTCCCAGTTGCTAGAGTTCTCCTTTATATAGTTTCAAATCAGGGTTTGCAATCTAAGTTACCTTGGTAACAAAGAATTCAATATTCACCGTTAGATGAAAACCTGATTAGACTCAAGCTAATATCTTTCAACCGTTAGATCGAACTTAGATTGATACACACAAATGAAATGTACCCTCATTTAGGTTTATGTAACCGTACCTAAACGTGTACACCATGTTGGCCCAACCGTAGTTAACCGAGGTTAGCTATATGAACACTCTCATATCAACCATATTCATTTCAACCATAACTAGTTCAAATGACTCAAATGAAACTAGTTAAAGAGTTGTTCAATTGTTATATTCTCATATAAGTATACAAGAACACAATCGAAGCAAAATTGGTTTGATTCACTCGAATCAATTCATGAACATTATAGCCACGGTTTGCAAAGAATGCATTCCTTAATATATAAATGTATTAGTTCATGAACAAACCAATTCTAGAACTTTAACCACTCAAGTATGCAAATGGGTACGCATACTTAAGTAGCCGGTCTGAGTTTGGGTTCGCCAGTATGCGAACGGGTACGCATACTTAAGTACACTTCCAAAACCCAACAGAAATTCCCGGACCTATACCTTACGCAAGTATGCGTACCGGTATGTGTACTTGGTACACGGAATTTCACAACTACAAGTACGCATGCGGGTATGCATACTTTAGTTCCGGTCATGGATCACATACATGCAAGAATGCACACTATGGTTATAATCCAATGATGGTTAAGTATTCTAAACTTTATTTCAATCATTGAAACTTTCTTAGAGGATGACAATAGCCGTTTTCACACACTATTAGCATCAAAGTAATTTTCAAGATATTGAAATAATCATAACGAAACATTCCAAGCCTACATCAAATGATTGTATCACACAAACCATGTAAGATGTTACTCGGTGATTTTTACATGATCATATTTTGACTTTCATCAAGAATATAAGATGAACTTGGTTGAAGCGAAAGCTTACCAACACATATTCCGAGAAATATGTAAGCGAGTTAATCTCAGCTCGAAATCTCAAATGTGTATAATCGAAAACCATAAACGACCTTTGTCTCAATATAGGAGATAGACTAGAAATAGACTATCCAAGTGATAGATGAGTTTTAGTCTCCACATACCTTTTGTTGACTAAGTTCCACAAGCTCGCCTTAGTAGTTCTTCGTCTTCAATTAATGAACGCCGTGAAGTCTAATGCTCAACTACACAATCTATCCTAGTCCGAGACATCACTATAAGTAGACTATAAATCAAGACTTATAGTTTTGATCACTAACATTGACAAACAAGCTTGAGATAGCAATGCTTGCGAGTTCGACCGAGTAGTGCTCTAACACAAATATTCACCTTTCTATCTTTGAGACTAAGTCGTATGATTACGTAGACTTTAAACATTGCATATAAGAAGTTTCGTGTCAAACTTGTCTTGTTAAATATCTCGAAATATGATTCAAACTTCAAAGCAATTGTAATACCCCGATATTCTCCAGTGGTTGGCCGAATAGAATATAAGTAATGGTTTGTCCTTTCCTAACACCGAGGCTTTTTCCGCACAATTGGCTCCAGAGTTTGCAGAAAACTCTACAGTTAAGCGTGCTCGGGCAGGAGAAATCAAAGGATGGGTGACCACCCGGGAAGTTTCAGCTGGATTAATGCAGCGATGCCCGTTGAAAACCCCACACTGCCGGATATCCGCAGTGGCTAAGTGAGGACAGTATCGGTGGAGGACGGTGATAGACGCATTTATGCGTCTATTTTCATCTCTATTGTGTATATTGTTTGTACCCATTTTTGTACTTATTTTGGTATTTTATCTCTTTGTAGGTGTTTTTGGAGAAATAAGCTTTTGCGGCGAAATTGGCTCGAAAAGTTGATAAATGCAACCCAAGGGACGAGTGTTATGCGGACTCCAGCAATGGATAAGGGGTAACCTTTCCCATTCACGTTCAAATTCTGTTTTTTGCGGGAAACCAAAACCAAAACAAAAAACATGTTTCTGGCAGTTTTGGTGGTAGTGATTTGGAGGAGTTTGAGGTCGACTAAACCTCTGATTTTCATAGGATAGACTCCTTATGGGTCTAGGAATCTAATATGGGTGTTGAAATCAATTAAACTGGGCTCAATCGACGGATTTTTATCTCAACAGCAAAATATGGAAAGTTACGTGTGTGACCTGTTTTAGGAAATTTTAGAGAGATTAAGGTGCTATAAACCTTCCCAAAGATTGGTATCTATCTAAGGAAGAGTTTAGAATCAAAAGGAAAGCTCATAAACGCGTATAAATTTTAAAACAAGAAATTGCCGCAACTTTTCCGTGAAGAGAAAGGAAGAGATTTTGGAGAGATTTAATCGCTCTTTTTGATATAAATAGATTGGTTGGGTCATATAGAAGGGGTGTCGAAAGTTGGGGGAAGTTTAGAACACCACAAAGCCGAGAAATCAAAGGTGCAGGAAACCGGGTTCTGCTGCTGCTGAAGAACACGAAGAACATTAACCCACACGGAATAGTCGTAGACGAGTGTCGTTCTTCAACAGCAGAACCGATTTATCGTTTATTAACAGCACTTCATTGTAACGGTGGTTTCTGTAACGCCAGAAAAGCGTTGCAGATTCGCTGTATTATTATTTCTCTTCAATAAAAACACTTTTTGAGCCATGAATCAATCTTTTGAGCATGTTTTTACCATGAGGAGTTAACCCCCTTATCCGAGGAAACGGAGGAAGCCATTGTTCCATGAAAAGTGGTATATTTCTATTTTAATTATTTTTGCAATCTTTTACATGATTATTTGCATAGAACTAATATTGGAAAATTGATTTTTATTGAGTGATTGTGAATTGTTTTGATGGAACATGCTTAGTTTTAAACTTTTGATGTTTCATGCTTGATGTTTACAATTGTTACTTCAAAAATCTATTAGAGGCAATAAATTAGAATCACATTAAAAGCAAAGAATTGCATGAATATTGATTAGATTGAATCACTTAATTGGTTAATGGTGGAATCCAAAGTCTCGGTGTCTTTTTTATAATTTTGATACAATTTTATTTGAGTTATCGAGTTTAATTTAAGTCTATAAAATCCTTCACAAGTTCTAGAAACGAATCTCTTTTTACCACTATCTACAAATCACATCAATTTTTGGCGCCGCTGCCGGGGATTTGTTTTTAGATTTCGAGTTTTTAGATTTATTTTTCTTTGTTCTTTTTTACGTTTCTTTGGGTATTTTTCTGTGTGCTACAGGTTTTGGAGTTTGGATCGAAAAGAAAAAGAAGTTGTCAAGGAGTTTGGTGATTTCATAAAGACTTGGAGCATAAGCTTAAAGGGAAAAGAACGGAGGAAAGACGAAGATATTTTTTTTAATTAATTAGATTTTATTTTATTTTTAATTATTTTTTTTTGAAATTGTAAATAGGACTATATTTTTGTAAATTTTTATTTTTAAACCTTTTTATTTTTGGACATTGGACTTTGGACATTATTTTTAAACCCTACGGAAGGGTATATTTTTAAATATAAACTGTTTGCAGGGAAGGACGACGATTACGATATCGTCTCGGCCCCTCGGGTTCGCACATTGACACATGAGTCAGTGGCCCGAGTCGAATACAGCGGTTCTTCGCCCGTCTAGTACGGGAGGTAAACTTTTAAACACCCGCGAATCCCCTGTCAGCGGGTTTACTGTCTTCCTTAAGGTGCATATATGCTGAGGAATTGAATACGGACTTTAATTTCCCAGTAAAGGGCAAGGCCATGCCATACAAGATAAGGGTTCGGATTTTATCACCGTTCTCTTCTTGGCCGCCTTAGGAAAACAATACCGAACGCGAACCCAAGCTTAAAATTTTGACTAGAACAAGACCGATAAGGTAACGAGCTTATAGGAAAATCGTTCAAAAGGATCGTATTGGGTATTTTGTTAGCCTAGCTCAAAGTTCAGGAAGATTACTGGAAGTCGATTAGAGCCGCCTTGTAACCACGGGAAGCGTTGCCAAAGAGGTGGGGGTATCAAAGCTCTTCTGAGCTTCTCCTACTTCTCTTCGACTTACTTTATTCGGATCGTCCTACGAGGTTTGCTAAAATTGTACCCAGTTGCCTCTTGGAAGGATAGAAGCTGCTCTAGAAACAATCTAAGGGAGCCATCATGCTTGTTGTTTGCTAGATTTTATAGGTTTGATTTGGTCGAGTCAGCCTTGTTTGTGATTGTGTAGAATTCCCTTGCAATTAAGAATGTCGAACTGGTATGATAGAAGCCAATACAATGAGTATCGACCTGAATTTGAATATGGACATCATCATTTTTATGACCATGGTGGGAATAGTAGTTGGGTACGCCAACCTTTTCAAGGTTATGGTTCATACCATGGTGAGCCCAATTACTATCCACACACACACCGGTCATACGAGCAAGAAAATAAGGATTATTATAGTGCTAGTACTTCGTCTTTGGACAATACAATCAAACTGTTGAAAACTAGTCCTTATTATGATCCTTCTGTTCCTATTTATGATCCTTCCGTATCTTTAGAAGAGTCTCTTAAGCATTTAACTGAGCAAACAAATAGGTTTATGTCGGAAATGAATAGACGAACTGCACCATTGAGAAAACTTTCTATAGAGGAATCCCTCAAGCTGATGGCTGAGACGTACGAAAGACTTGCTCGAAATAATCTTAATTTCCAATACAGTGTTTCCAATAATACCCTTGAAAATAATGATAGTTATTTGCATAATCAAGATTACGAGGTTGAAATTGGTAACACTACATGTTTAGATGAGGTTCAACCATTTCCATGCTATTATAATGACGATTATGATGAGGATAGTGTTGCTGAAGAATCTGAAATATGTAGGCATAGTGATCAGGAATTTGTTACTCCAATTGAGCTTTATAATGATAATGTTATTTCTAGTTCAAATCCAAATAATTTTAATAATTATTCACCTATTCAAAAGGACGAGGATTTGTCTAGAGATATCCCCGTTTTAGACGATGTAGTATTTCCTTTTGATTACGAAGCCAATAATGGTTTAGAGGAATGAGTTTATTCTGAAAATACTGTTTTATTGTCTAGTGATTTAGAAACAATAGTCTTAAACAAAGAAAATGAACTCGTAGAGATGAGTGAGGATGAACTTGACTTAGAAGAATCATTTGCCTATTTTCAGGAATCTGATGACCTAGAAATTAAGGAGATTGTGACTAGTCTAACTAGAGACACTGAAAACTCTAAGTTTGGGGGTGATTATCATTCTCCATGTGCTTTAACTCTTAGAAAGGTCCCTCACTTGGGACTTGACATATGTGCCTCAACCGTTTCAACAGATTATCTTCATACACGTTTCCCTAAATCTAGTGATGTCCATAAGGAAGTTTAGTTGTTAGAAACCCATCCTATGGTTGATGTGGTTTACCAAGGCTATGATACCCCGGTCGACTTTGTTTTCCCACAAAATATTTCTCTTCCAAATGTGGGAACATATATATTTCAAATGTGTCACCTATTAGGTTCTGAGACTAAGCCTAAGTACTTTAGGTTAATAAAATCGACACATTTGCTTAAGAATGACCACTACTCTCACCGTGGTCAATTATGTAAGTCAAACATGATTGACTTAGAGGATCCTCAATTATTTAGGTTATTATTATGTGCTTCTAAGTTCTTATTTGAGTTTCTACAGACTCTAGGACCTAATAATTTGGATCTCACTTATGAGGAAATGCATCCAATGAAAATATTTTATTTAGATCCTTTCATAGATCCTGAACCTGAACCACAATTAGATATAAATATTCTAATCAGGAAACTAGATAAGGGAATGCTATTCTTGTTCACTTTCTTGGTTTATTGCAATTTCCTTTGGTCATCTCTATTTTTTGAAGACCCACAGTTATTCCGACTGTTACTTTATGATTCGAGTGACTAATCCTTTCTTAGTCTGGATGAAGACTTTAAACTTAGCACTTCTTGGGAGGTAACCCATGGTTCATGCAACACGGTAATATCTTTCCTTAACTCTTTTGCTTCAAATGGTAACAGTTTCTCCTTGTTCATTCTTTTAATTTTATCTTTAGAACATTGAGGAAATGTTATATTTAAGTTTGGTGGTATGGGAGAAACTTTTTAGTGGCATTATAAACTCCAGAGCCTAGAAATTTATGCCTATTAAGGATGGCACTAACCAATCTAAGTGGATGGAAGCATTTTGGTTTTAAGAGTTGAGGGACCAATCTGACTAGATGGAAACATCTATAAGAGTCTATTCATAAAAGCACAGAGCTCAGGTGTTAGAAATAACATGATAGCTTCACCGTATCTCGGAATCATCTTATTACTTCTGTTTTTGTTTTTGCAAATTTTTATGTTGATGTCTGCTGGGTAGAAATAGAGTAATTGAGTTACTAAAAAAAAAAAAAAAGAACAGACCAATTAGACCGATCGGAATAAATATTAACACTTGGATAGCCATATGTGTGTGTTCTCCCTGTCTCCGTCGCCTAAACAAGCGTGGAACGCAGGATCCACTGGAATTACCATGTAATCTGCTGACAAGAAGCATGCGCTTGGATCAGAAAGATCTAATCATGTCGTTAAAAAAAAAAATTATAATAATAAATAAATAAATAAGGTTTATTATAAAGTCGACCACTGGTTCCCTTGTATATGCCAGCTGAGTTGATGTAGATTTAGGATTGTCGACCAATGGTTCCCTTGTATATGCCAGTTGTTGTTGATATTAGTCCAAACCAGTATATCAATCCACTAGGTCATAGGTTCATCTTGGCATTGAAGTCCATTCGCAACCATCTATTTCTATATCCATCTTCTTAATCTATTCATGTGATTTGTTTGATTCCAGATATTGATGTCCATAGTGCGACTATCTGAGTAGAGCTCTGTCACTTATATATGAATTTTAGTATGCTTGAGTGCAAACTCATATACATCAATTGGAATTTCGCATCAGGGTACTTACTCCCGTAATCAATAAGTATGCCAACCAAGGAGGTTCTTTAGTGCATTCCAAGGTTCTGCGTAGATAGATAGGGTCTGGAGTAAAGGTTTTGTGGGTACACCTCTGGTAAACCCTCCCGAGACTATAACTCGGCCACTAGGGCCACCTAGGGGTTTAAAGGCTTGTTGCACATGCTAAGTGCAATCGACGATGCCTGCGACAGTGAGTTAGGATTTTATTTTCTGTTTTTGATTTGCTCGGGACTAGCAAATAATAAGTTTGGGGGTATTTGATAGACGCATTTATGTGTCTATTTTCATCTCTATTGTGTATATTGTTTGTACCCATTTTTGTACTTATTTTGGTATTTTATCTCTTCGTAGGTGTTTTTGGAGAAATAATCTTTTGCAGCGAAATTTGCTCGAAAAGTTGATAAATGCAACCCAAGGGACGAGTGTTATGCGGACTCCAGCAATGGATAAGGGGTAACCTTTCCCATTCACGTTCAAATTCTGTTTTTGGCGGGAAACCAAAACCAAAACAGAAAACATGTTTCTGGAAGTTTTGGTGGTAGTGATTTGGAGGAGTTTGAGGTCGACTAAACCTCTGATTTTCATAGGATAGACTCCTTATGGGTCTAGGAATCTAATATGGGTGTTGAAATCAATTAAACTGGGCTCAATCGACGTATTTTTATCTCAACAGCAAAATATGGAAAGTCACGTGTGTGACCTGTTTTAGGAAATTTTAGAGAGATTAAGGTGCTATAAACCTTCCCAAAGATTGGTATCTATCTAAGGAAGAGTTTAGAATCAAAAGGAAAGCTCATAAACGCGTATAAATTTTAAAACAAGAAATTGCCGCAACTTTGCCGTGAAGAGAAAGGAAGAGATTTTGGAGAGATTTAATCGCTCTTTTTGATATAAATAGATTGGTTGGGTCATATAGAAGGGGTGTCGAAAGTTGGGGGAAGTTTAGAAAACCACAAAGCCGAGAAATCAAAGGTGCAGGAAACCGGGTTCTGCTGCTACTGAAGAACACGAAGAACATTGACCCACATGGAACAGTCGTAGATGAGTGTCGTTCTTCAACAACAGAACCGATTTATCGTTTATTAACAGCACTTCATTGTAACAGTGATTTCTGTAACGCCAGAAAAGCATTGCAGATTCGCTGTATTATTATTTCTCTTCAATAAAAACACTTTTTGAGCCATGAATCAATCTTTTGAGCATGTTTTTACCATGAGGAGCTAAACCCCTTATCCGAGGCAACGGAGGAAGCCATTGTTCCATGAAAAGTGGTATATTTCTATTTTAATTATTTTTGCAATCTTTTACATGATTATTTGCATATAACTAATATTGGAAAATTGATCTTTATTGAGTGATTGTGAATTGTTTTGATGGAACATGCTTAGTTTTAAACTTTTGATGTTTCATGCTTGATGTTTACAATTGTTACTTCAAAAATCTATTAGAGGAAATAAATTAGAATCACTTTAAAAGCAAAGAATTGCATGAATATTGATTAGATTGAATCACTTAATTGGTTAATGGTGGAATCCAAAGTCTCGGTGTCTTTTTTATAATTTTGATACAATTTTATTTGAGTTATCGAGTTTAATTTAAGTCTAAAAAATCCTTCACAAGTTCGAGAAACGAATCTCTTTTTACCACTATCTACAAATCACATCAGACGGGTCATTACAACAATAGTCATTCATATACTTGATGAATTTAGTTAAAAATAATTTATTGTTTATGAACTAAGTTATGACTCAAGTTGATCATTTGAAAATAACCTGAATTATGATATTCATCATTGATGCCATTTGTGAATGTTTCGACTTGATTAAAAGAGAGTAATAGAACTACTGAGAATCTGGATACAGGGACGGTACACGTACACGTACCGGCATAACTGTATTGGTTTCGGGTCGTTGGTACACATACCCAGTACGTGTATCGGAGTACCCCTAGTTCGGTAACAGCTCATGGTACTCGTACCCAGTATGCATACCAAAACAGCCCGAGTTCGTGAATTGCCTTATGGTACACGTATCCAGTACGCATACCAAAAAAACCTGAGTTTAGAAACTTACTTACGGTATATGTACCCAGTATGCGTACCAAAATAGTCCGTCCGAGAATTTCCTTAAGGGTACACATACCTGGTACACGTACCTTGGCTGTCTGAGTTCACGAATTGGATCTAATACGCATACCGGTGCACGTACTTACATTGCTGAATATTTTCAGATGCATTCAAACTATTTCTACGATATGTTTGGCATTTTAGTGACTCTCGGAAACACCTCTAAGACATATTTGACCACTTAATCACTTGTGATTGTGCATCAAGACTAAAGTCTAAAGTGTTAAATGAATATGGCTAAGCTTATGGTTCAAACGGTTAACTGACCATAAACTATCGTTATACACGGTTCCGTTATGGTCGACCATAATGTATATTCTGCTATGTGATTTCAAGTCGAATTTATCACATGCTTACATGAAACCCTAATTAGAGTTTCATCTAAACAGAGAAAGTGTTTGCTTGATTCCCAAGCTACCTTAGCTTGAATCTTAAGAAACCTTCGATCTTGAAAGTCTTTATATTGAGAGACTCAAACAACTGGGAAATTCAATCCCTGACACTTTCGTGTGTCCTACTTATATGCTAGAGTCGTCCTCCTATTAACCTAGGTTTTCTCTGTGACACTTTTGGTCCCACGCCTCTCCACTTCTTTTATTTTATCATTATCCACAACTCTTGAAATCCCACAATCATGCAAACTCTTAGTTTTCCATATTTCTTCAAATAGTGCTCAGTTCTCCAAGAAGCCTAGTCCAATGATTATTAGGTCTTTTTCACTAATAAATATTAAAATATCATTATTTTAGTAATCTAAAATATTGGACATGTGAGCAAAAAACCCTACTTGCTCATTCATGTAAAAATTGAGAATTTCAGTCAAGATCAAACTAATCTGAAAATGCAAAATATTGCACAAACGTCGAACGAAATATCAAAAGTTCTCAGGAATGGACGCGCGTCGACATGGTGACCTATGCATCACCATGGTCACTTGGTCATCATGGCTGGCCGGTCTCACACTCCTTAATTATTTTAGATAATCCTCCACTTTGGATAATCCTCCATATCTTGGATATTTCTCCATATTTTGGAGAATCCTTTTCCATCAATAATTCTCCATATTGCTCAGCCGGTCTCTCTACCACCAATGACCGTTCCTCATACTCATTAGTTGGTAAATATCTCTCTATCTACATTGGACAGCTCTCCATCTCCTGGATCCAGGGTTCTCCAAAATTAGGGTTTTAGATTTATGATAATTCTGATAAATATCAATAATTTTCGTATTGATCCAGCTATCAGTATTTTATTTAATATTTAATTTTAGGTGCTTCTACTAACATTTTTTTTGCTCGACTGTCCGAGAAACAACATGATATTGGAAGGCCATCCACTTGGTTGACCATCCAATATTTAATTGAACAACCATCGATCATCCAATATTTAACAATACTCCAATTCCTACTTTGTCATTCGACAATTCATGACATAGTAGATCAATGAGTACTCTATGTAACTTAGCAATATCTAGTTCACGAGTCAGGGTGCAACGGTTCGTGAACCGGGTTCTCCAACCTTACTCGGCTTTTGAACTCAGATAGACATGGTTCGTGAACCGGGCTCACCAACATTGATTAAAAATTCAGATCACCATGGTTCATGAACCGATTTCGTCAACAGTCCCCTTCTGAACTTAAAGTTAGCGAACATCTTCACCAACCTTCATGTATTTCATAAATTCATATATTTATGGTTTGCGAACTGGTTTGCCAACCTACCCTGAGTCGATATACTATAATTTTTGAATTTCTCTTTTTTGATGTTTGAAACATTCCCAAATGATAAAATCATTGCTTGTGTTATTTTTGAATTGATCCACAAAATAATTCTTGAACAATAAATCGTTTCGAACTAATATTGTTATTAAGGACCTTTGAACATTAAATTCTTGAGTCATATTTCGAGATGTTTAACAAGACAAGCTTGACTCGAAATTCCTTATTCGCAATAAACCTACTAAAAGTCATACAACATAGTCTCATAAGATAAAATTGTAAGATAGTGAATAAAATAGAATGGCCCAGTCTTCAAATACCTTGTTGATGAAGTTATCCAAATGTGTTCGTCGATCTTATGTCTTCGATGGTGATGTCTAGGTATGATACTCAACTACCAAATTCTAAATAGTGAAATTGATTATTTGTTTATTTGATAGGTAAAGAAAATTTCATTGATCAGAAAGGGGGTACAAAAGGTTTGGACCACCCAAAAACGGGAGAAAAAGAGAGAAGAAATACTTGAATACAAGAAACAAGCCAAAACCAAAAAGCAATCAATTATATAGTAGAAAAGAAATCAAGACTTGAATCACAAATTCTAACCTAGTCTGAGACTTGAATTAGTAAACTAGAAATCAAGATATAGTTTTGTTCAACTAACATTGACAACAAACGCTTGAGAGAGCAAAACTTGTGGGTTCAACCGAGCATTGCTCTAACAATCTCCCTCTTTACTAATTTTAGTGACAAAACTATTCAATACATATGGATTCAAAATAAAATAATCTTTCAGCTCAAAATCCATTATGCCTGATTTCCTTGGTTCTTCAACAAGCTCATGAATTCTTCGTACTTCAAGTTCTTTTATGGTTCTGCATGTGTTCGTTAAACACCTTTGTTGTTGAAGATCCCTAGCGATAACAACTTATGAGAATACTTGAAAGAGCTTTGTCAGAATGACAAATCACTCTACTCAATGGTTTTTATACAAAAAAATAGTATTGTTACCTTCTCAAAAGTTCAATTGCAGCGTAACTTTGAAGTAATACTACGGTGATATGTTCCCCCCTTATAGCCTGTTTGAATAGCACATCAGAAGTAGTTTTTCGACTTTTATAAGTCGAAAAGTCAGAAGTCAGTTTGGCTGTCAAATTTCAAAACGACTTCTAGAAGTTGAAAAGTTAACTTTTTGTGAAGAAAAATAGTTTTGCTTCTGACTTCGACTTCTGGAGAAGCAAAAGTTAGAAGCAGATTTGTATCCAAAGGCGCTATTAGTCAACACTGAAAGGGGGGGGGGGGGGGTACAACAACAACACCCAATATTTCATTCGGCAATCTGTATGGACTAACTCCAATATAATTCTGAGAGCACTAGCTAATAAAGCGATCTCAACTAAGAAATATATCAAAGAGTTATATCTCAATTTCTCAATAAAATCCGCAATCAAACAAATAGAAATCTGTGATCCCGATTGATATGAGAAATAACTTGGACGGTACCAAAGACCAATGACCAAGTGTGAATCAATTTCAATCAACAACCAAGGGTCGGATTTACCAATGATTGAACTACGCACAACCTGTGATATTTCACTTATATAAAGATATAATGCGGAAAAGAAATAACACAGACACCGGAAGTTTTGTTAACGAGGAAACCGCAAATGCAAAAACATCCCGGGACCTAGTCCAGATTTGAACACCATACTGTATTAAGCCGCTACAAACTCTAGCCCACTACAAGTTAACTTCGGACTGGAATGTAGTTGAGCCCTAACCAAGTCTCACACCTATTAAGGTAAAGTTGCGTTCCTTATGTATCTGAATCCCAGCAGGACTCTACGCACTTGATTCCCTTAGTTGATCTCTCCCACAACTAAGAGTTGCTACGACCCAAAGTCGAAGACTTATAAACAAATCTTTCTCCCACGGAAAAGTCTATTCTGATAGATAAATTTGTCTCCCACAGAAGTACCTATGAAGTTTTTGTTCCTTCTTTTGATAAATCAAGGTGAACAGGAACCAGTTGATAATTCGGTCTTATATTCCCGAAAAACAGCCTAGAAATATCAGTCATCTCACAATAACTTAACTAAATGGTAGTAGAAGTAGTTATTGTGGAATCACAAAGAATGAGACGAAGAGCTTTGTGATTACTCTGAACGTGTTCAACTCAGCATCATAGTTGTTGAATATCCGTAGTCAACTCAGCTTTGTTCTCAATTATTGCTATACAGTGTCATAGTATTATTACACAGCATCAAAGTTCAATTGTATGACAACTTTGACAATAATACTATGATGATATGTATCACTCCCTCTTAGTCAATACTTCATCTCATAATGAAAATCACTCCCCCTTAAATAATGATCCGTAAACCATATGTATGTAGTGTGAACTACAAAATAATTCTCTTCCTTTTTGTCAATATAAATTGGCAAAGGTACGAAAACTAACGGGATCATAATGAAATTCTCGAAGAGATCATTCATGACTAAAAGAGAACATATCAACTTGGTTTTGATGATTTCACATAGTCTAAACTTAGTGTATTCATCAAGAAGTTTATAAAGATACAAGATAACTCCTACAATATTCCACAGCCATACTCCCCACAAAGATTTGGCAATTAAGCTCAAGTTCAATTAAGAACTCTCCCCCATAAAATGTCATTCCCGAAAGGACAACAAGAGCGACCTTACTTTTACGAGAAAAGAAGGATTTCTTTGGACATTAACAAATATCATAAAACATGAATTTGTATCCAGAAAACTCGAATAAATTAACCATAAATAGACCTTAATGATTAATTTAATTGGAAATGCTCAACATAAGAATACTTACGGAGCCATACAGTACTTTCACATAGAAGTGGATTAGGGAAAGATCGATACTGCGGAATATTCAAAAGTTCATTCTATCTTTTATCAATATTTGCATAAAGACATAATAGACTTAACTTTTGACATATGAGATAATCATAGTTCATGGACGTAAACACACATATCCCATAAAATATTTTTGAAATATATAAAACCAATAAAGATTAATACTGTAAAATCATTTTCCAAATAACTTAGAATTTAAATAAATAAATCTAAAACATTGCAAGATGAAAATCGTTGGCAATAGCTATGTGTAATCACAATATGTGTTATTCCAAATCCTAGTTATCCTTCTTAAAATACAAGAATAAATTCTCATAAGAAGTTTCCTAGACAACAAAATAAAGATACAAATTTGTAAGAAACAAACTTGCAAAGAACATACAAGATGATTTGCCCTTAGAAGGAAGAATCAATCTTTTTCGCACGGATTTACACCAAGAATGGCTACCAAAGGCGTATAAAATATTTTCTTAACAAAGAAGAAAATACAAAGTCATTAACGACCATGCACCGAAGTTCACATAAGAGGACTGTGAATATTCAAGAATCCCAGAGTAACGCGTACTACTGCCTATTCTTGAACTTTCTTATTTTTGATTCACCAAAAACATTCTTAACACATATACAAATGAGCTTAGAAGAGAAGTACTCCAAGAATCCAAGTGTCCAAGTCCAATAAAAGTGGTACAAGTGCAACAAAATGGAGCAAAAACACTCAAAAACAAGAGATGCGACAAAGACCAATCTTAACTCATCCAAATTCAGGATTTCTCATCACCATTTTGAAGAGAATTCAAAGAGGAAGAGAATGCAAAGAATGAGGTCATTCCGAGTTCGGACGAAGAAGTTACGGCCAAAACAAGTTTACGAAATATCGACGTCTACAGGTCAGTTTGCAAACGGATTTCATGACCCGGAGCAGTTTGCATACCAGTATGCGAACTGAAATCCTTAGATTTTAAATTTAAATGATGGTATGCATACCTGGTATGTGTACCATGAAGGCAAAACATCCCGAACTACTATTTTCAAACCTAAACATTTAAGAACCTTAAACACAAATCAAGTTAGGTAGACATGAACGATACACAAAGTACATAGATAATTATAAGTACTTTAAGCAAATAATAGAAGCATAAATCTGACTCAAGTTTATAGACATATATTTTTAGAGGAATCCAATCGTTAATCCTACGGCTTTACCAAAAAATCAATATCCTACCTAACACAATATGTGCGCCCAATTCTCATGCTTCCCTCACCATATACATAATAGTGCTTGGTTACATGTGCAGTAGGAGTTCCCAGCCATCACGGTGTATCAACTTTTTCAGTTAGTCATTATTTATTAGCGTTGGAGAGTGGTGGATATGCAGGTATAGTTCCCACCACTTCTGGGGTTAATGAATTGGCTTTGGACTTAAGTACAACCAGAAGGTTTACATCCTTAGGTTTACCTGACGACCTTCAAATGATTTTGCACGAAAGTCAGTTGGAGGCTGGTGATAAGCTTACTTCTCAAGATTTGACGCAGAATATGGTCCCAATGCAGGAAAATTCAGACGTTGAGCTCTTCAGCGTCACTGAAGATTAAATTATGATCAAACTGGGAGATATTCAAAGCACAAATATGGACCAATAAAGTAATCTTTTCTACTTCGAAATTGGTATTCGAGTTGTGCTGCAGGTTAGGTGGTATTACCACTAAAGATGAGAAGCAAGCTAAAGAGGTAATTGAATAAATTTTGTTCAAGTACAGGGAAAGATGTAAGGAAATTGCCAATGGAAGGACGGTGCAAAATAACTGTGATTCCTACAACTCTACTGCTTCTAGAGATTTGGAAGAGGAGATGGAGGAAGTTAACTTAAGGGTTTAAAGGGAACTAAGATCATCTCTTGGAACATCATGGGTTTAAAAGCCTATGATAAACAAATAGTTGTAAAAGATTTAATAGCAACACATAGGTGTTTAGTTTGTTCTATTCAAGAAACTAAGATGAGTTCTCTTTCAAATTGGTTTGTTAGGCAGCTATGGTTTGATGACGATTTTGGGATGTAATTTATTCCCTCTCAAGGCACTGCTGGTAATAGTGGTGGTCAATTAATAATTTGGGATAATGCTAGCTTGGAGTTGCTAGATAAGAGAATGAGAGTCAACTCGATATCCTGTCTCTTTAGGTTTAGAAGTGGCGGCTTCAAATTCATTCTTACTAATGCTTATTCTCCTGACTTTAATATGAGAGAAGATTTATGGAATGACTTAGCTCAAGTTAGAGTTTGGTCAAATGAAGCTTGCTGTTTTACTAGAGACGTGAATTCGATAAGAAGTGATGCAGAGAGAAATAGGCCGGGTATTGATGCAATAAATATGGAATTTTTTAACAGCTTTATTATTGAACATGAGTTGATAGATTTACCTTTGAAATGGAGGGTCTTTCACTTGGATCAACAAACAGGACGATCCATTATTATGCAGACTGGATGGATGTCTAGTATGTACTTCTTTCGATTCAAAATTCAGCAATACTAATAAAACTGCACTGGTTAGAACGATTTCAGACCATAATACTTTACTTTTGGAATTGACCTATAGTATTAGAAGCAATCCAAGTTTTAAGATTGAAAATCACTGGTTGGAGCATCCAGATTTTGTTAAATTGGTAGAAATATGGTGGAACTATTTGGATTTTGTTGGTGCACTGGGTTATGTTCTATTTAGGAAATTGCAAAACTTGAAGTTTTCCATTAAGAATTGGAGCAGAAATACGTTTGCGAATGTAAGGAAGGAGGAGGATGACATTACTGAGAAAATAAAATCTTTGAATATGGCTGAGGAGAGTACGGTTCTATCTCCTTCTCAAGATGAAGAAGGAGTTAATTTATTGAAGTCGCTAAATTATGTGAAGGTTACTAGAGCTAGAATGGCTTACCAAAGAGCAAAAGTTACAGGCTTTAAAGATGGTGACAAAAATACTCAGTATTTTCATAAAATAACTAATGGAAAGAGAAGGAGGAACTGCATTACAAAGCTAGAGATTGATGGCTTGGACGTCTTTAATCAGGATGTTATAAAAAGGGAAATTCATCAGTATTATACAGGTTTGTTCACGGCCAACTCACCTGTGTCTCCCTCCTTTTCAAATATGGAGTTAATGAAGATTGATTCTACTCAGCAGGAGTGGTTAGAAAGATCTTTTGAGGAGGATGAGATTTTTAAAGCAATCAAGATGTGTGGTGCTAACAAAGCTCCAGGTCCTGATGGATATAATTTGGAGTTTTATAAAGCTTGTTGGAGTATTTTGAAGCATGATGTTATGGATTCTATTAATGAGTTTTACAACAAAAGAAAATTGGATTGGAGGTTGAATATGTCTTTCTTAAAACTAATCCCAAAGAAGGAAGACTCAGCTACTGTCAAGGACTTTAGACCTTTAAGTCTAATAAACAGCTTTTACAAAATTTTGTCTAAGCTTCTTGGTGAAAGACTCAAAGTGGTAATGCTTGGATTGATTTCTAATGCTCAGGGTACTTTTGTCAAAGACAAACAGATCGTGGATGGCATTTTAATTGCTAATGAGTGTATTGGTAGTAGGTTGAGGAAAATAAAACTAGGAATCATGTGCAAGATAGATATGCATAAGGCCTTTGACAATGTTAGCTGGCCATCTTTGTTTGCTATTTTAAGAAAGAATGGTTTTGGGGAGAAGTGGATTCAGTGGATGAAGTGGTGTGTGGCCGGAGCTCAGTTTTCTATCTTAGTTAGTGGTGGAGCTACAAATATGATCAATCCATCAAAAGGTATTCGTCAGGGTGATCCTTTGTCACCTTTTCTTTTTATTATAGTGGTGGAAGTTCTCTCAATCCTTTCAAATGAAGCTGTCTCTCATAATAGAAGTAGATGGGGGTAATATTGTGTCTCACCTACATGTTGCGGACGATACTATAATTCTGTTAGATGCTTCAGTCGTTGAGGTAAGAAGGTTGTTAGTTATACTCTTAATGTTTTAGGTTCTCACTGGACTCAAGCTAAATTTAGAGAAAAGCTCGATGACTAGTATTAGCGCAGATGACTTAGTTGAGGTGTTGGCTTTAGAATTGGGGTGTAAGATTGAGTTTCTCCCAGTGACTTATTTAGGTATTCCCATAGGAGCGGGTAGGAGGAGTAGTTTAATTTGGGAAATTATTATTCAAAGGATGCAAAAGAAACTAGACCTTGGAACTTGAATAAAGCTGGTAGAGTTGTTTTGATAAGAAGTTCTCCTGAAAGTCTTGCGGTGTACTTTATGTCTTTGCATTACATGCCTGTTTCAGTGGAGAAGAGGCTCAATACAATTATGAGAAAGTTTTTGTGGGGGGAGGATGATGAGAAGAAGAAGATGAGTTGGATTTCTTGGAAGGGAGTCTGTAAACAAAAAAAGAAAGGTGGCTTGGGTATTAAGAGTCTAAGGCTAATCAACAAATCTTTACTAAAGAGAAACAACATTGTGGAGACGTATAATCTGCGAGAAAACTAGAGATGGGGAGAACTGTTTGCCACCTCTGAAAGTTGGTGATTCTGTTGGGAGAAGTATGTGGTTTGATATCTTAAAAAGCTATGACATGTTCTTTGATTCTGTGTCTATTCAGGTTAAAAATGGCAAGTCGATTCGATTCTGGCATGACTGGTGGAGGAAGAAGAAGTCTTTTAAGGAAAAGTATCCAAGGCTGTAAAGGTTAAGCAAGCAAAAGATGGCTTCAGTGGAAGTGATATTTGAAGAAGACCTTCAATTCTCTAGAGCTTTGGACCCGGCAGAAAGAATAAATTTGCTAGATATTAAACATGATATTAGGGATGTGAATCTTGTTCAAGGAGAAGTGGATGCTTTGGATGGTTACTTCACATCTAAAGGTATCTACTACAAGTTAACGAAAACTGAACCAGATTGGAATGGTTACTATGTCCTGTCCAGCAAGTTTGTTCCCTCTAAGGTGCTCTTTTTATTTTGGGCGTCTCTTCACTATTCTATACCAACTAGGAGTACACTACAGCATAGGGTAGTCATCGTTCAATCAAACTTGTGCCTATTTTGACATACAGAGGTGGAGACTATTCAACATTTATTCATTTATTGAAGCTGGGTATCTAGATTATGGGAATTCTTTTTTTTCTGATGTGCGTGTTGAGTGGGTGATGCCATATGATTTTAATGTACTGATGCAAGGATGAAGTGTTAGAGCATTGCTCGGTCGAACTCGCAAGCGTTGCTATCTCAAGCATGTTTGTCAAGTTTAGTTGCCAAAACTATAAGTCTTGATTTCTAGTATACTTATAGCTAAGTTTCGGACTAGGATAGTAAGTGTAGTTGAGCTCTAGACTCCACGGCGTTCATCGAATGAAGACGAAGAACTACTCAAGGGAACTTGTGGAACTTCATCAACAAAAGGTATGTGGAGACTTGAACTTATCTATCACTCAAAAGTTTATCTATTTTATCTCCTATTTTGAGACAAAAGTCGTATTGCTATATAGACTTCAATTATACACAATTGTTATTTTGATCCGAGTTTATCTCGCTTATCTATTTCTCAAAATATGTGTTGGTAAGCTTTCTCTTTAGCCTAGTTCATCTTTACTCGTGACGAAAGTCATGTTGATTATTTCAATAACTTGAAAATCGCTTTGATGAAAATAGTTTGTGGATAACAACTATTATAACATCCTCTAAGAAAGTTACAATGATTGAAATGAGAGTTTAGATCAAGTAACCATGTTTGGATATAAACATAGTGTGTTCTCACATTTGTGTAAAATTCCAAAACCGGGAACCTAAAGTATGCGTACCCGTACGCGTACTGGCGGTTGTTGGAAATACGGGTAAGTATGCGTACCCGTACGCATACTAGCGGAAAGTTCACGTCCGTGAATTTCTGCCGGAGTTTGAAAGTGAAAACAAACTCAATCCGGTCACTTAAGTATGCGTACCCGTTTGCATACCTAAGAAGGTTACTTTCTAAAATCGGTTTGTTCATGAACTAAAACATTTATATAATAAGGAATGCAATATTTGCAAACCGTGGCTATAATGTTCATGAATTGATTCGAGTGAATCAAAATCAATTTTTCTTCGATTGTGTCTTATATACTTCCATGAGATATAAGAAATTGAACAACTCTCTAACTAGTTCATTTGAGTCACTTGAACTAGTTATGGTGAAGATGAATAAGGTAGATATGAAAGTGCTCATATGGCTAACCATTGGTTACCTATTGTTGAACCAACTAAATGTATACGTTTAGGTACGGTTACCCAAACCTAAATGAAGGTGCATTTCATTTGTGTATAACAAGCTAAGTTCGATCTAACGGTTGAAAGATATTAGCTTGAATCTAATCATGTTTTCATCTAACGGTGAATATTGAATGCTTTGTTACCAAAGTAACTTAGATTGCAAACCCTGATTTGAAATCTATATAAAGGGGAACTCTAGCAACTGGGAAACCTAATCCCCACACCTCCTGTGTGATACTAGTTGCATAAGCTAGAGTCGATTCTCCTTTAACCTTAGATTTTTCACGAAACCCTGTAGGTTAACGACTTAAAGACTTCATTGGGATTATGAAGCCATACCCAACTATTTTCTATGTAGTTGCGTGATCTGATCTTGTTGTTTTCTATCGTGATTAAGTACAATTGTAAGATTGGCTTGAGATTTATATCTCTGATAGGAAAGATAGAAAAGTAGTCACAAACACCTTCGTCTCATCGTTTGTGATTCCACAATATCTTGTTTCGTTAATCGATTAAGATTATTGTGAGGTGATTGATAATACTAGGCTGTTCTTCGAGAATATAAGTCCGGGTTATCGATTGGTTCCTGTTCACCGTTATTTATCAAAAGACGGAACAAAAACTCCTAGGTATATCTGTGGGAGACAGATTTATCTATTCAATAGACTTTTCTGTGTGAGACAGATTTGTTTATCAAGTCTTCGACTTTGGGTCGTAGCAAATCTTAGTTGTGGGTGAGATCAGCTAAGGGAATCAAGTGCGTAGTATCCTGCTAGGATCAGAGACGTAAGGAACACAACTATACCTTGAATCAGTTTGAGATTGATTAGGTTTCAACTACAGTCCAGACCAAAGTTAGTTTTGTTATAGGCTAATGTCTGTAGCAGCTTAATATAGTGTGGTGTTCAAATCTGGACTAAGTCCCAGGGTTTTTCTGCATTTGCGGTTTCCTCATTAACAAAACTTATGGTGTCTGTGTTATTTCTTTTCCGCATTATATTTTGTTATATAATTGAAATATTACAGGTTGTGCGTTGAATCGATCAATTGGTAAATCCAACCTTTGGTTGTTGATTGAAATTGATTGATCCTTGAACATTGGTCTTTGGTACCGTTCAAGTTATTTCTCGTGTATTCAATCAGGCTCGCAAATTCCTATTTGTTTGATTGCAGATTGAATCGAGAAATTGAGATATAACTCTTTGATATGCTTTTTATTAAGTTTGAGTCTGACTGTCTAGTTGATTCTCTTGAAAGTATATTGGACTTAGTCCTTACAGATTGCTAAGCGAAATATTGGGTGAGGTTGTTGTACCCCCGCTTTTTCAATTGGTATCAGAGTAGGCAAACACGTTTAAGACCTCATAAGTCTGTGTTTGTAGCGATCTGACTCTATGGACAGAAGTGTTATCTCAATAAATGTACCACCAGTCTTCGATGGTTCGAATTACCTTTGGTGGAAAATTGCGATACGTGCCTTTCTTCAAGCGCGTGATTTTCAATCATGGGTTTACGTTGTTAATGGATATAATCCTCCGGTTTTTACAGTAAGCACTGTGACTGTTCCAAAGGATATTGGTGATTATGATGCTACCGAGATTCTTGCTGCGAAGCAAAATTCTGACGGATTGAATGCAATCATCCATGCAACTACCCCAGATCTTCAGCACCATGTGACTACGTGCACTCGGTTTAAAGAAGCTTGGGATATCTTAGAAACCGTATTTGAAGGGAATACTTGTGAAAAAAGAAGCTAAGCTTCAAAACCTAAATTCTAATTGGGAAAACCTTTGTATGGCAGATGAAGATTCATTTGATGAGTTTAATCACAAAGTGTCTGAAATTGTTAATGCATCTTTTGTATTGGGTAAAACTATTCCTGAAAAGGACATTGTGATGAAAATTCTCAGATCTCTGCCATCTAGATACGATTCTAAGAAACGCGCCATTGTTGAAGGAAATAACCTTGATGTGCTTTCCAGAAATACTCTTGTTGGGAAGTTAAAGATCTTTGATCATGAGCATATATTCAAATCGGGAAAGGATATTGCTTTCAAGGCACAAAAGAACACTAAATTGCTTGATAAAGGTAAAAGGGTTGGCATCTCTGATGATGATCTTTCTGAGACTGATTCTTTGGATGAAGATCTTGATAAGTCAGTCTCATTGATCACAAGACAGTTTAGAGATCTTCTTTTGAAGATAAGTAAACGGTTCACTAGAAACAAACTTAAGTGATCAGCCAAACCCCATAATCGTGTTCCTCTTAAAAACAGGGATACTGACGATACTGATGACGAGGATATGCCACAGTTCTTCAAGTGTAAAGGTTTTGGTCATTTTGCAAATGAGTGTCCAAATCATAGAAAGTACACTGGAAACAAAGGTCTTGCTGCAACTCTTGATGAAATGTCTGACCATTATGATTCTAATTAAGACGAAAAATCAAATGTTGCACTCTTCTGTGAAAATACTGATTTTGATAATTATAGCAATACGTTCATCAATCTTGATATTCTTCCAGAAGAAACTTCAACCATCTTGGAGAATAATGTGGATTTCTCTTTGCCCACTGGAAATTCTTCTTCTGTTTTTATAGGTTCCACCATGTGTCTAGCAGCCTGCACAACTGTGATGTATGAACCTTCCTCCAGTTTGACATGTGCTTATTGTACTCTCAGAGGTCATGAGTTATTAAAATATTTCAAGTACAAACATAAGATAAGATATGTCAACAAACTTCAACGAAGAGCAAATCGATTAGCTAACAAACTGAAACTTGTTCAGAAATCGACTGAGGTATGTAATCCTATATCTTCTCCAAACAAGTTAATTTCAAAAGATGTGTCTAGACCATTAAGAAAATGATATTGGTCTGAACAGTATGGGAAACATAGAACTAGGAATTCCATTCTGAAAATGCGGGGGTACAACAACCACACCCAACAATTCGTTTGGCAATCTGAGAGGAATTACTCCAATATACTTTCTAGATAATCAACTAGACAATCAGACTCAATCTAAAGAAAAGTATATACAAGAGTTTATATCTCTATCTCTTAATTCAATCTGCAATCAGAAAATAGAAATTTGCGAGCCCGATTGAATATAAGAGAAGTAACTTGAACAGTACCAAAGACCAATGTTCAAGGATCAATCAATTTCAATAAACAACCAAAGGTTGGATTTCCTAATTGATCGATACAACGCACAACCTGTGATATTTCAATTATATAACAAAATATAATGCGGAAAATAAATAACACAGACACCAGAATTTTGTTAACGAGGAAAACCGCAAATGCAAAAAAAACCCGGAACTTAGTCCAGCTTTGAACACCACACTGTATTAAGCCGCTACAGACACTAGCCTACTACCAATGAACTTCGGACTGGACTGTAGTTGAACCCTAATCAATCTCACACTGATTAAGGGTATAGTTGTGTTCCTTATGTTTCTAATCCCAGCAGGATACTACGCACTTGATTCCCTTAGCTTATCTCACCCACAACCAAGAGTTGCTACGAACCCAAAGTCGAAAACTTGATAAAAAAATATGTCTCACACAGAAAAGTCTATTGGAATAGCAACATTGCCATCGGCACAAGTTCACTCTTGATAGTATCTTGGGGACTATACTCAAACACATCATGACAAATCCAAAACAGGATGTAAGCGGCCAACTCCGCACAAGGGTTCTCCTCTTTTCGTTTTGGGGGAAGAACTTTTCCGTCAACTAACCGTGGCGCCCAATATTTGATCCAAAGAGGGAAGAAAGCACGGCGGTTGGTCTTGGTAACCCACTCAGGACCGGCCTATGCAGAAGGAGCTGACGAGCCATGGATCGCTTCGTGTGCACGGATAGAGATAGCAAGTAATCACTCACCCGTCAGGCGCGCTGAAGGAGTCTTCTTCTCCTCAACCCATTTGTCCTTCCCCTTTGCAGCAGACGACGACACCCCTTTCTTACCCGCGCCAGCAATCTTCTTATCCTCGCCCTATTTTAATGGCACCTGGTCTTTCCACACTAATTCACGTCGGGAAGCATCTTTACAATTCAACAGATAAATACACAACGCTTTATCCTCATCGTCCAGCGCTCCATAAACGGCCGCTTCGTCATACGAATGACTACCATGGATGGGTAACCCCGTAAGGGAGACTACATCCTCCGGAACAATGGTTGCTTCTCCCCACGTCGTAAGAAAGGTGTGAACGGGAAGAGTCCAGTGACAGAAGAGCCATGTTATGTCGCGCCTACACCTCTTTACTTCCCGTTTGAGAGATGAATTTATAGCCTCATCAATACCTTCTCCACGAAGGGTGGCCGCGTGACCAGGGTTGGAACGTATGTAGGATGTCCAGTGCGGCCATATCGGATGTGTTTTTGACTTGGAGTGAATATCGATAACAGGAAGATCGTAGTCACCACGGTGAATAGCCATCCGTGACACCGATTTAAACGTGAAAGCGTCCATGTCTCTGATTCGGGTTGCATAAGCCACCCAGGGGAAGAAGGAGTAAGGTAACACGGGAGGATTTAGAAGGCGAGGGACCAAGATATCATCAAGAGTAAAAATGCGCTTACCTCCGCAAAGCTCCCTCAGCTTCAGCGCGCATTTTAGATCGGGACCGCTAGTAAACTCTGCAAGCGTATATGACTTTCCATCCGCCAGGGTAGGTAGGAGAATTTCATCCTGTTCCGAGTACTCAGTTTCCTCGGAACCTCTGCTCATGGCTTCCTCAGACTCGCCAGATTCCTCAGACGAACTACTGGTGGAGCTACTAGACATGGCGAGTGTATGTGTTTATTTAAAAAGGAAGGAAGGAAGAAGAAAAGTAAAGGGGGAATAAATCAACAGGTTTATATATAGGGAGCCTCAGGGCCTGAATGTGGCGGTTATGCAGAGGGAATAGTAACAGACAGAAACCGAAAAGAAGAGGGAAAGTTGGCACGATAAAAGAAGGTCAAACGTCGCTCACAATCATGGAGTTGATAAAGAGGGAAGAGGTTTTCGTTCCTAACTTCCTACAAAGGGAGGGGGGCGCTCGAAAAATCCTATTACTATCGGGTTATTTTACAAATAACCCTATAGTCAGGGGACTAATGTTGATACATGAAAAATGATACCCCTTAACGGGTCCAGGGTGCCCCTAAGAAGGAAGGTAAACCTAGTATGATAAGTGGGGACTAGGCCCAAGTCCAATGAGAAAATACCCATGAGATGAGAAGGATAGAGGAGGAATTAATGAATAAGTAAGGGGCTATATTAAGGAATGGCATTAGAGGTAATTAAGGAGGTTTATGACATGTGTCACGATGTCACAAAAGGAGGGACTTTTGGGAAAGTCTATATAAAGAAGGACAAGGTACAATGGAAGGACAAATCTCTCTCTTACCATTCTTAGTAAAGTGAGGTCACTTGGTGAGACTAGGACGGGTAGAACCAAGATCAAAATCACCCCTCAACAGTACCAGAGACCAATGTTCAAGGACCAATCAATTTGAATCAACAACCAAAGGTTGGATTTCCTAATTGATCGATACAACGCACAACCTGTGATATTTTAATTATATAACAAAATATAATATGGAAAAGAAATAACACAGACACCAGAACTTTGTTAACGAGGAAAACCGCAAATGCAGAAAAACCCCGGGACCTAGTCATGCTTTGAACACCACACTGTATTAAGCCGCTACAGACACTAGCCTACTACCAATGAAATTCAGAATGGCCTGTAGTTGAACCCTAATCAATCTCATACTGATTCAAGGTACAGTTGCGTTCCTTACGTCTCTGATCCCAGCAGGATACTACGCACTTAATTCCCTTAGCTAATCTCACCCACAACCAAGAGTTGCTAAGACCCAAAGTCGAAGACTTGATAAACAAATCTGTCTTACACATAAAAGTTTATTGGAATAGATAGATTTGTACACTAGGTTGGCTCAACAGTAGTTAACCGAGGTTAGCCATATGAACACTCTCATATCAACCTTATTCATCTTAACCACAACTAGTTCAAATGACTCAAATGAAACTAGTTATAGAGTTGTTCAATTGTTATATTCTCATAGAAGTATACAAGAACACAATTGAAGCAAAATCGGTTTGATTCACTCGAATCAATTCATGAACATTATAGCCACAGTTTGCAAAGATTGCATTCCTTATTATATAAATGTTTAAGTTCATGTACACAACCGATTTTAGAACTTTAACCTTCAAGTATGCAAATGGGTACGCATACTTGAAATACCCGGACCAAGATTGGGTTTCGCCAGTACACAAACGGGTACGCGTACTTCCAATCCCAGCAGAAATATTCGGACATGAACCTTACGCCAGTACGCGAATGGGTGCGCATACTTAGGTTCCCAGATTTCTCAAGACAACAGGTACGCATACTATGGTTCCCGGACATGGATTACATATGTGCAAGAGTACACAACATGTCATTCCAAAGTGTTCCAAACTCTTATTTCAATCATTGAAACTTTCTTAGAGGATGACAATAGCCGTTTTCACACACTATTTGCATCAAAGCAATTTTCAAGTTATTGAAATAATCATAACCAAACATTCTAAGTATACACCAAATGATTGTATCACACAAACCATGTAAGATATTACTCGGAAATTTTCACATGATCATCTTTTGACTTGCGTCAAGAATATAAGATGAACTTGGTCGAAGCGAAAGCTTGCCAACACATATTCCGAGAAATATGTAAGCGAGTTAAACTCAGCGCGAAATCTCAAATGTGTATAATAGAAAACTATATCGTAATACGACTTATGTCTCAATATAGGAGATAGAGTAGAAATAGACTTTCCAAGTGACAGATGAGTTTCAGTCTCCACATACCTTTTGTTGATGAAGTTCCACAAGCTCTCCTTAGTAGTTCTTCGTCTTCAAATGATGAACGCCGTGAAGTCTAAGGATCAACTACACAATCTATGTCCTAGTCCGAGACATCTATAAGTAGACTAGAAATCAAGACTTATAGTTTTTTAAAAGACGAGGATACCCAAATATACCTCAATCTAAAACTTTTCCACCCATAAGTCCTCTTACCGAAAGTGATTGTCTATGGACTGAGTCGAGACAATACAACGAATCGTTATTCACACTTTGTGTGATCGTCTATGGATACAAAATCGAGACAATACAACAATCAAAGTGTGATTACTTGATAATAAGTTCGGAATTAACCAAACTCTATAGGATCACTATCAAGTAATACGGAGTTAACGTTTGTGTAATTTATTTTAAATTATAATAACAACAATTATAATTGCGGAAAACAAAAGTAAATGACACGGCAAGATTTTGTTAACGAGGAAACTGCAAATGCAGAAAACCCCCGGGACCTAGTCCAGAATTGAATACTCTCAGAATTAAGCCGTTATACAAAATCAACCTAACTTCGTATAGTTGAGACCAAGCCACTAAACCTATAGTTCACCTAGTTTCTTCAGTATCCCTGCGCTTCCGACATTCAATAAGTGCACGCACTGGAACAATTCCTTTGGTTCGTATTCCAAACAGTAAAGGAACAACAAATCTGTTCGGTATCAACTCTATTCAATCCATTGATATGAGTTAGACAAAGGCTCTTCTGTTTAATCCAATAAACTCCTTTGTCGGATTTAGATCTATCTAACAAACAACTAACAAGTAGTTGAGTTTAGATTATGCAATCAATAATAGGATCTATCCAGATTCTAAATACTGATGCCGATCTACGCAACTAATCAATCAAATCTACCAAAAGATAAACCGATTATAGTTGGATCCCAGCCGTTCAAGTTTTGTGCACACCAAAGATTATGAAACCAAATCAGAAATCTTCTTCGTCTTCAAATCTTCTTAAATCTTCAATAAACACTTGCACACAACAACTTGAATCTCTTGTGATCAATCACGCACAGAACGGAGTCTGTTAACAATGGATTATCACAAGACGTCTTTAAATATACAAACAGTTCTAAAGATCTCATCGACACTTCGATCTAGTTTGAGTGAATCTTATATCGGAAGAGAAGATTCTCAAGAATAAACAAACTAGGTGCAATCAAAGTTCAACAACCGTTAGTCAATCAAATCAAATCGAAAACTAATAATACTACAATTATCTAGTTTACCACCAATGGTACTCGTAGAGCTTCTTGATCCCACTGAAGTCTTTAAACGAGCGGTCATAAGAGATTTCGTTTAATTAGGGTACTTTCCTCTCCAAATAGACGGCTCCACCAGTAACAACACAACAAGTTAGTTTTGCTGGCTCTTAGGATAGTTTACATGAAATGCAAACTTGGGTATTTATAGCCCAAGGAAGTTTGGACACCAAGGAATTTCCAAAACCGAAATATTCTTAAGATATGCAATATTTCCAAAATCGGTTTTCATAATTCCTAGAAATGCCCTGTCCAAAATTAACCGAAATCCTACTAGAGAATCACCAATTAGTAAATGCAAATTACCAATTTTTATTTTCCAGAGATATGCATTTTAATTGCTGGTAATTAAAAGCATATACAAAAAAATAACAACCTTAATTAAAAGATTCTCAACTTATTTCGGTCCGGGATCTCCTTTAGCTATTAAGGAATATCTTTGAACAATAAAAGATAAGAGTTACGGAACATGTTCAAAGTATGTCGACATCTTAATTCTTTGTAAATCCTCTTTCATATTTACAATCTTGGAACCGATTATACCACACTTCCAAACAAGTTTAGAATTGGTTCATCTGATTTCCAAGAACTATGTGATTGGTCAAATCAACACACTAATCATGAGTTTATGGTTCTACCAAACACAAGGATCGGTTCTACCTTAATATGGTTATTGGGACCGGTTATATCAGTTACCAAATTGATCACATCAGTTACCGGTTACCATATTCTCATGGTATTACTTGTGATCGGTCACACCAGTTACAAGGATCGGTTACACCAATTACCAGGACCGGTTACACCAATTACAAGGATTGATTACTACTCTTTTGTGATCGGTCACACCAATTACTAGGATCGGTCACACCAATTACAACTATCGATCATACCATCTTAGGTGATTACTTAGGATCGGTTGCACTAATAAAAGTCATACCAATACATAAGTCAGGCATTGTGACTAGTTTTACCAATATACATAACAAGTTACGATCGGTTCTACTAACTCACACAAATTGGTAATCCAAAGATATGCAATGAATAACAATGCCAATAAGCCTAGCGATTTCCCTTTCGATTCATAAAACAAGTTCATGAATGTACTTCCTTTAAACGAATGCAAACATTGTTTCCTAGGACGAAATATTCACCCATACCCATACACATAATCACAATAGCATTCATACGATTATGTCGATGTCTTATATACGAAGTTCAAAAGATAAGCGTTATACTTCATATTCTAATTCCTTAACACTATGTCTACTAGAGTATTATCATTCACAGCTTCGCAGTTATGTTTTCAATATAGCACAACTTGAAAGATACGTTGGGAATGAAACAATTCAATTCAAAATATTACTAACCTTAAGAGGAATGATGATGTCGTCGATGTAGCTTGTTACTTCTTCACATTATTCAAGTCTTCGAGTAATACTTGTATGTCTCATTATCCTAATCTTTCTAGCCTAACCTATACGAAGTTGTCTCTAGTACATAATTAAGCGACTCTTAAATTGAGTTTTGATTTACTAAAATATGACAACCAAACTTGACATACCAACGCTTGGTGGGTTCAACCGAGCTATGCTCTAACAGTTTTGATCACTAACATTGACAAACATGCTTGAGATAGCAATGCATGCGAGTTCGACCGAGCAGCGCTCTAACACATTCAAGAAAAGTATGGTGGATAGATTGTTGTTCACCCCAGCACAAATTAATTGTGTTGGTTATGCGTCTTATCTCATGTGCCTTGTTCAAAAGAGATAAGAGTTGGCACTTCACAGGCTTTAAAATAAAAAAAAATGTGTGTTTTCTTTTGCTTTTGAATGGTTTTGGAATTCTTCCATCTTTTCTTAACTGATTTATGTTGAAAAGATTTTTCTCTGTTATATCAATAAAAGAGGGGTATTATAGACAATTCTGCCCTCTTTAGGGTATGAGTTGTGCGTACGTGAATCCTTTAAGTGTATAAAGGTTCTGTAACCCTACATTCCTTTTTCCTTCACTAAGAGACTCTTTTATCACAAGTTTGCTTGTAGAGCTTGTTTTTAGAAATTCCTCTCACAAACCCATACTGTTATGGAGACTCCAAGCATCATAACTTCTGATGGAAAAGATGTTAACATGATTTTTAATCCATCAATCATGAAGGAAAAAGACATTCCTCCTGTTCACTCAAATTCGAAAAGAAAAAGGAGGAATGTGAGAAAACCAAGAGTTGTCCCTTCAAATCTTCAGAAATTTTCTGGTGTTCTTGAAGAATTGAAGGAATTAAGAAAGGAAGTGCAGCAAATAAAGGCTTTTGCATTTAGGACTCTTGAGATTCAGAAGGCCCTAGTTCGGCATCAGTCAAGAAGGTTTATTGATATCAACTCCTATCTTCATGAACCTTATGTCCCAATGGCTGTTGACGACAAGGAGTTCGGGGACAATAAAGAATTTTCCAAAGGTCTTTATGTCTAGGAAACTTCTTATGAGAATTTATTCTTGTGTTTTAAGAAGGATAACTAGGGTTTCGAATAACAATTATTGTGAGTACACATAGCTATTTCCAACAATTTTCATCTTGCAATGTTTTTAGATTTATTTATTTAAATTCTAAAGTTTATTTGGAAGATGATTTTGCAGTATTAATCTTTATGGTTTTATATAGTGCAACTTGCTATGGGATATGTGTGTTTGCGTTCGTGAACTATGATTGTCCCATACGTGGTCAAAAGTTAAGTCTTTCATATGTCAGTATGCAAGTATTGATAAAAGATTGAATGAGCTTTTGACAAACAAAAGTTAAGCCTATTATGTCTTTATGCAAATATTGATGAAAGATAGGATGAACTTTTGTTTACAAAGATTAAAGTCTATTATATGTCATTGTGCAAATAGTGATGAAAAATAGAATGAATCTTTGTGTATTCCGCAGTATTGATCTTCCCTGATCCATATCTTTATGTAAATACTGTGCGGCTCCGTAAGTTTTCATATGTGAGCATTTCCGATTAAATTAATCATGGGTTCTCTTGTGGTTAATTTAATTGATATTTTTTGGATACAAATTCATGTTTCATGTGATTTGTTAATGTCCAAAGAAATCATTCTTTTCTTGTAAAAGTAAGGTCGCTCTTGTTGTTCTTTCGGGAATGACATTTTATGGGGGAGAGTTCTTAATTGAACTTGTGCTTAATTGCCAAATCTTTGTGGGGAGTGCGGCTGTGGAATATTATAGGGGTTATCTTGTATCTTTATAAACTCCTTGATGAATGCATTTAGTTTCGGCTATATGATTGCATCTAAAAAAGTTGATATGTGCTTTTGTTTTGGTCATGAAGTGTCTCTATGGAAATTTCATTAGGATCCCACTAATTTTCGTACCTTTGCCAATTTTGTTGACAAAAAGGGGGAGAATTAATGTGTATTTCACATTACAAATACATATGGTTTTCGGATCATTATGTAAGGGGGAGTGGTTTTCATGTGAGATGGAGTATTGACTAAGGGGAAGTGATACATATCACCATAGTATTGTTGTCAAAGTTGTGATACAATTGAACTTTGATGCTATGTAATAATACTATGACACTGTATAACAATGATTGAGAGCTATTGTTTTATCATTATTATAGCTACGGATCTTCAACAACAATGATGCGGAGTTGAACACATTTGGAATCATTGGAGTACTTGGAAGTGACGAAGATTTCGAGTAATGTTGAAGAACCAAGGAAATCAAACATTTGGAAGAGAAGATACAAAGTTTATTTATTTTGTATTCCATATGTATTGATAGTTTTGTCACTAAAATTGACAAAGGGGGAGATTGTTAGAGCATTGCTCGGTCGAACTCGCAAGCGTTGCTATCTCAAGCTTGTTTGTCAAGTTTAGGTTCCAAAACTATAAGTCTTGATTTCTAGTCTACTTATAACTAAGTCTCGGACTAGGATAGTAAGTGTTGTTGAGCTCTAGACTCCACGGTGTTCATCGAATGAAGACGAAGAACTACTCAAGGGAACTTGTGGAACTTCATCAACAAAAGGTATGTGGAGACTTGAACTTATCTATCACTCAAAAGTCTATCTTTTTCTTTCTTTTTGTAAGTTAAGTGCATTCAAAAGACTAACTTAGGGAGTTAGTAACCCTTACATCTGGATGAGTAGAGCCATCGAATGTTGGGCTATTAGCTTCAACCCTTACATTTGATTTATCTACTTCTAAAGCAAAGTTGATACAAGATGGAGGTTCATTCCTCCAATTGAGGGTGTTTCTAAAAGACTTGGCTTCCTTTGCCAATACATCAGCTACATTGTTTGCTGTTCTTGGTACAAAATAAAAATCTATTTTTTTTGACAAAGATTGAACTGCCTTTTTACTTCATCCATTATAGTCTGGTTCTACCAAGAAATTTGAGATGCTTCCCCATTCAGATAATCAAAAAGATTCTTGCAATCGCCTTCCACCGTAAAGTTGGACAATCCTCTTTCAACTTCCCATTTAGCTCCCTGCAACAGTCCTAGGGCTTCCGCTTCTTCAGAGGTAGAAGCTTTGAATGGTCCTGCTCTTCCTTGCTCAAAGTCTCCTGCATCATTCCTATGAATTAAAGAGAAACCTGCAGGAAAATCCATAGAAATCCAAGAAGCATCTATAGTGAGTTTCAACTGAGTTCTCCTAGGCTGAGACCATTTATGAGTCTCATTTTTGGCAGTTGGTTTTTTTCTATTTGGGATGTTATCCTTATACCAGAACTCTAAAAATCTTTGTATTTCTAAACCTAATTGAGCACTAGTTTGTTGTTTTTGTTCAAAAACCCTGTTACATATTTCCTTCCATATGAACAAGGCTTTTGTCAATATTATTTCTATGGGTATAGTTGGGTCTTTTTCCCCTAACCATTCCTTACATATATCCAAGAAGGTTACTGAATTTTCGAAGTTAAGGACTACAGGAGATGGCTCTGCAGCCCAGACAGACTTGGCATAAGGGGAAAAAATCAATAAGTGTTCTATGGATTATGCTACATTACAACCAAAAGAGCAATTAGGATGAATATCTTCCATAAATTTAGACAGTTTCAGGTTTGTAGAGAGGCCATTATGTAAACACTTCCAAGCAAAAAATTTAATTCTTTGAGACACATTTAGGTTCCATAATTTGTTCCAAAAGGAATCTGGCTGTCCTAAGTTGTAATGATTCACAGTTCTTTCAATAAGTTTATTATACATGGACTTCACAGTAAAAGTACCAGATTTTGTAAGAAGCCATCTAAGAGTATCAGGTTTGTCTCTAGCTATTCTAGTATTGTTGATCTTCTTAGCAATATGTTCTGGGAACATTTCAAAGATTAAGGTTGAATTCCACTTCTTAGTGATTGGATCAATCAGATCCTTCACAAGTGTTAAGTGAGAGTTAGTCAATGACTTGAAACTACTATGGTTATTTTCCATGTTGGGTATCCATTTATCATCCCATATATTAGTGCTAATGCCATCACCTATTTCCCATATGCTGTTTTGTTCCACAAGTTGTATACCCCTACTTATGCATTTCCAGATCCAATAACTAGTTGTTGGGGTTTTAGCCTTGAAAACAGAGGTGTTTCTGAAATATCTAGGTTTTAATTGGGACACCCATAAGGCTTTTGTCTCAGTTAGAAGTCTCCAAGCTAGTTTAGTTATCATTGCTAAATTGAATTTTTGAGCATTTCTGAAGCCTAATCCTCCTTTATTTCTAGGTTTACAAAGACAAGAATAGGATTTAGGGTAATATCCCTTATAATCAGTTTCTTTACCCCACCAAAAATCTCTTTGTATAACATCTATTTTATTTGTGATTTTCTTTGGCTTGAGTTTTTTTATAACTAGCCAAATCTCCTCAGCAATAGGAACAGAGTTTAAGTTAGTATTTTCTTCCTTAGAAATGCAAGGTTGAATGTTCTAAAAAAGCAAAGGATTAGGAGGGGGAGGAGGAGAAGGGGCTGAAAAGAGATTTAAGAAGAAGTCAGATAGAGTTACTTGCATTTCATTTCTTTTGAAGGTTATTACATTATCACTCCTATTAAGACATTCTATATTATTCCATTTTCTTCTCTTCATAGTCTTAGTATGGAAGAATTTGGTATTTTTTTCTCCTAGTTGAACCAGGTTATCTCTAGATTGTTGTTTTGCTATGGCTTCTTGAGTAGCACAGAGGTCTTCTAATTGAGAGAGTTTATCCTTAATTTTTTCTTCTTTTTTATACACAAAACTGGAATTATTCAGGTTATCAATTTGGGACAGAATTCTTTTGATTTGCTTAGAGGGGAGACCAAAGATGTTTTTCTTCTAAAAATCTAAGTTGGTTTGCAAGGATTGAAGGTTTATAATCAAAGAATTGGTAAGATTCTCCCTAATAACATGGTCCCATGAATCTTTAATGGTTTGGACACAAGAGCTTTCCTTTTGCCAAGTGTCATAGAATTTGAAGGTATAAGAAAATTTAGTACAAGTAGTATCTAAGTTTAGGGCTATAGGGCAGTGATCAGAACCAGCTTCCACTAGATGAGAGAGCTCAGCATTTGGGAAGTTGGTATTCCATTCTATGTTATCTACATATCTGTCAAGCCTTTCTTGGATATTAGCCACTTCCTCTCTATGATTATTCCAAGTATAATCATATCCTTTAAATCCTAAGTCTAAAAGGCCAGCTTTAGACAAAATATTTTGGTAATATTCACTTTCAGTTTTCTTAAAGGGTAATCCTCCCATTTTGTCTTCCTGGCTGAAAATCATGTTAAGGTCCCCTAATAGAACCCAAGGAATGGAGAGTTTATCTACTTGTTCAGAGATGTCAGTAAGGAAATCCCATGCTACATTTCTATTAGAAGGATAAGGGCTACCATAAAAACAAGTTAACAACCATTTCTTAGATGCAGTGTTGGTTTGAACTACAATGTTGATCATATTTAAGTTCCATTGAACAATTTCAAATGAAAAACCATCTACCTATGCTAATGTTAAACCTACAGCTAGTCCTATAGGATCAACTATATGAGTATTAGGATAATCTTTTAGGAGTTTCTTAACTAAATGTTTCTTAGATTTAGTCTCAGAAAGAAATAGGATTTCAGGTTTATTACCATTAATCAATTGATTTAGATGATTTTGGGCGAAAGGGTTTCCACATCCCTGAACATTCCATGCTATAATTTTCATGTTGATTATGGGTCATAAAAATTACTTAAAGTAAATCAAGAGGTTGAAACTAAGCAGTAAGATTATATGAGAATTAAGTTAACAAAGCAAAAAGAGATGAGCAGATTTTATATCAAATTAAAGAATAGATAAATGAAGAAGTATAGGGTTACCCGAATTTCGATCATTTGCATAGATGGGGAATCTAAAATGAAAAGAATTTGTGAATGAACATCTGTTGCATGATTCTGTTCTTTAATATTTGAGCCATCTTGATCAATATTGAGTAAATTGTCTGAATCCGTTACCAAGATTCGGAGTCCCTCAGACGATGAAGATGATGGAAAATCCGGGACTGACAATTTGAATGCAAATTTTGGTTGAGTTTTGGGAGATGCAGAAGATGTATGCAATGGATGCAGACTAGGTTGAATAGAGCTATCATGAGATGCAAAAATGGAAGATGCAATTGATTCAGAAGAAATAGGAGATGGAAGATTTTCCTGAGCATCTTCAAAAGGAAGAGATGAGAAAGATAATCTTCGATTAACTAAGAGAGGTGCTGGTTTTATCCTAGTACTGATAGAATTGGTAAGGATTTGTTCTAGATCATGTTCTTGTTTCGAGTTGTATTCGATCTGTGCCATTGAGTTGATAACTCGACGAGTTTCCAAGTTACCCGATCCAGCCGACCCAGTACTTGTGCCATGCAGAGGAATAAAGTTTTCAGGCAGGTTAAACGGGTAGGTTCTCTTTCCCAGAATAGAGGTTGAGGCTTCTGGCATGTCTTCATCATAAGTTACCGGTCCCAACACCTCATAGTTACGATCAGAAATTGTAGGAGCAATGCTAGGTTGCTCAACAATAGGATGCTCTTCTCCAAATAACTCAAGCAATGTTTTTCTATTTCCTGGGATAGCCAGAAACTGTTCTACAGATTCCATGTTGCCATGAGCATCAGTGCTGTCTTGAGGGTTCCAAATCTGAATAGGTGTGTTGTCAAGCCAAAAGATGTCATCTGCCAGACCCGGAGAATGCATCGAGATATCATAGATATCTTCCAAAGGCCTATGTTGAAGAATGGAACATTGATTGATCTTATGCCCAAAACGGTAGCAGTTTGAACAGAATTTGGAAGGGAGATTGTGGTAGGTGAAAGTTAGCTCTCTGACAGGGTATTGCTCCACCTTGACTAAAAGTTTCATAAATAATGGTTTCTCAATATTAACCCATACCAAGACTCCTGGTTCACAATCAAAGTTTCATTTTTCTACCCGACTAACTGCTCTTATCCTTCTAGCAATTAAACCAATGCGTTCTCCTAGTCTGTGTTCATGTCTCTAGTTCGAGATGCTTTCCCAAAGAGGGATTTCCTTAACAGTTTCGTTGAAATTTGCATGCCGGAGAAAGCCTATCTAGCCGATAGAACATTAACATAAGGGTACTAAGGACCATTTAAAGCTATCCATTTTAGATCATCCGTCGTATGAAAAGTAATTATGAATAAGTTTGGATCAACTTCGCGGATTTGAAAACCTATATTTAGACCCCAAAAATGACGCAGTACTCTTCTAATATCTTCTGTTTTATAAACTTCAGTTGAAAAAATTCCAGCTAGAATACTGTTGTCTTTAATGCCAAATTCTCTCATTAAGGCTGGGGGAGTTGGTAGGATGCCAACATTCGTGTAGTTTGCATATCTCTGAGCTACCGAAAGACCACTGAGGTGTGTGTATAAGTTATAATTACTCATAATGAGCTAGAAAGAGGGTTCTAAGAATTAATAGAAGAGAGAATAGAAAACCGCAAGAGAGGAAGAAGAAAAGAAATAAGGGATATAGTAGAAGAATAGGATCAACGGAACTAAGAATTTAAATAGATTGTCTGCTATATTCCAGCAGCTACAAAATCTCGGAAAACTCACCTTACAAAAATGAAAATATCTAATTTAAATTAAAACCTCGGCCAATCAAAGAGTGACAACAAAAAGAAAGGGTACATCCAGCAGAGAAGATACAGGGAGCATTAAATTCCTAGAATTTGGCAAAAAGAGAGATGCTCTAATCAGATACAATGAAATACACGGCAGGATTCAACGACAGGAAATAAATGTTGATAAAGTTTGTTTAAGTTCATACGTTTATGGAACTTAAGAGAAAAGGGCTAAAGGTTAGGGTAGAGGTACCCTAAAGGGATTAAGAGTCGTGAAAATCCAAGATGAAGAGACTAAACAGATAGGGGTCAAAATCGATAGGGTTTCATTCATTGTCTAGGTTTGCCTTATCTAGTTAAAGTAATTAAAACCTAGTGATGTCTAGGTTAGCCTGTATCTTATAAATGCAAAGTATCTACTAATCAAAAAAATTCTGAAGACTTGAAGAACACAAGAAGATAAGACGACTGGAAATATCTAAACAAAACGTAAAAAGATTGAGAAGGAATTAAAGGAAATGGGAAACCCAAGAGCTGTCCTAGGCTATAAAAGCCACTCTCCGGCACCGATAAGGACCAAACAGAGAAAGTTGGAAATAAGAAAGGAAATTAGGGGAAATGGCTTGTAATCACTATAGAATTCCTTTAGGAGCACCCATTTCGTCTACTAAGGTAATACGATGTCAGGAAGGGCAACTTCATCGGATGCAGTATTTTCGGTGTGCAGTCTGTAACCGAGAAACTTTCATGCATCCCGCACAAGCACAGAGATTGGCTCTATGTAATTTAAGCAAAGAAGAGAAAGAAAGGTTGGGTAAGCAAGCTATCAATGATTTTCAGATTAGGTTAGCCACCGGAGTACCGATAACTGCCAATTACTTTTTATCAGAATATCCTCCAGGGATGGACTATGCCGATGTGCACGAGAAGTCTACAATCTATCAGCAAGAACGAGAAGGGGGGTTCATAATGGTGGAGGAATCTGAAGACGGAGACTTAAAGAGATAGGAAAGAAAGAACCACCATAGGAAGAAGCCATCAACTGCTATCGTTTTATATTTCCGTAATTTAAGAATTTTAGTAAATTAAGAAGAATGTCGTTAGAATTTTCTTTGAATTCCTAGGTATTTTGTTTTTATTTGGGTTGTTGTCTCTAATAAGTTTAAGGATTTCAAATGCTAATGAAGAAACATTCCCATTCAACTATCTCATGTTCCTTGTCAGTCTAATTCTCTAAAACAATTTCCTTAACTAGTTCTGTGAGTAGAATACAAACCTCATTAAAGAAAAACCGGCTGAAAGAGAATTAAGAATGAAGCCATTATGCTAGACCACCATCAATTAAAAAAGAAAATGATCAAGCTAAAGAGATACCAAAAAAATTATGCAGTGAAAGATGTTGTATGGATTAAAGGAATGAAAGAACAAGTCTATGATGCAACTAATTTAACAATGTAAAAGATGCAGGAGATGAATGAATGAGAATGTAAAACTTAGGGCCCGGATTTCCTATCAAAACAATAAGATCAAGAAGAATCATGGCAGTAGTTGATGTTATTCACCCCTTTCCTAGATCCCTATCTGGCTTGGGATCAAAATCCAGATGGGGAGATTACTCAGCCCTCATATGGATGGAGAAAGGAAGACAAAGAGGGGAGAAAAAGATGAAGAAAAAGAGTCGTTGTAACAGAATGGGGAGATTATTCTATCTCCTATTTTGAGAAAAAAGTCGTATTGCTATATAGACTTCAATTATACACAATTGATATTCCGAGTCGAGTTTATCTCGCTTATCTATTTCTCGAAATATGTTTTGTTAAGCTTTCGCTTTAGCCTAGTTCATCTTTACTCGCGACAAAAGTCATGTTGATTATTTCAATAACTTGAAAATCGCCTTGATGAAAATAGTTTGTGGATAAGAACTATTATAACATCCTCTAAGAAATTTTCAATGATTGAAATGAGAGTTTAGATCAAGTAACCATGTATGGATATAAACATAGTGTGTTCTCACATTTATGTAAAATTCCAAAACCTGGAACCTAAAGTATGCGTACCCGTACGCGTACTGGCGGTTGTTGGAAATACGGGTAAGTATGCGTACCCGTATGCATACTAGCGGAAAGTTCACGTCCGTGAATTTCTGCCGGAGTTTGGAAGTGAAAACAAACTCAATCCTGTCACTTAAGTATGCGTACCCGTTTGCATACCTATGAAGGTTACTTTCTAAAATCGGTTTGTTCATGAACTGAAACATTTATATAATAAGGAATGCAATCTTTGCAAACCGTGGCTATAATGTTCATGAATTGATTCGAGTGAATCAAAATCGATTTTGCTTCGATTGTGTCTTATTTACTTCTATGAGATCTAAGCAATTGAACAACTCTCTAACTAGTTCATTTGAGTCACTTGAAATAGTTATGGTGAAGATGAATAAGGTTAATATGAAAGTGCTCATATGGCTAACCATTGGTTTACTATTGTTGAACCAACTAAGTGTACACGTTTAGGTACGGTTACCAAAACCTAAATGAAGGTGCATTTCATTTGTGTATAACAAGCTAAGTTCGAGCTAATGGTTGAAAGATATTAGCTTGAATCTAATAAGGTTTTCATCTAACGGTGAATATTGAATGCTTTGTTACCAAGGTAACTCAGATTTCAAACCCTGTTTGAAATCTATATAAAGGAGAACACTAGCAACTGGGAAACCTAATCCCCACACCTCCTGTGTGATACTAGTTGCATAAGCTAGAGTCGATTCTCCTTTAACCTTAGGTTTTTCACGAAACCCTGTAGGTTAAAGACTTAATGACTTCATTGGGATTGTGAAGCCAGACCAAACTATTTTCTCTATAATTGCGTGATCTGATCTTGCTGTTTTCTATCGTGATTGAGTACAATCGTAAGATTGGCCTGAGATTTATATCTCTAATAGGCAAGATAGAAAAGTAGTCAAAAACACCTTCGTCTCATCGTTTGTGATTCCACAATATCTTGTTTCGTTAATCGATTAAGATTATTGTGAGGTGATTGATAATACTAGGCTATTCTTCGGGAATATAAGTCTGGGTTATCAATTGGTTCCTATTCACCTTGATTTATCAAAAGACAGAACAAAAACTCGTAGGTATATCTGTGGGAGAAATATTTATCTATTCAATAGACTTTTCTATGTGAGGCAGATTTGTTTATCAAATCGTCGACTTTGGGTCGTAGCAACTCTTAGTTGTGGGTGAGATCGTCTAAGGGAATCAAGTGCGTAGTATCCTGCTAGGATCAGAGACATAAGGAACGCAAATGTACCTTGAATCAGTGTGAGATTGATTAGGGTTCAACTACAGTCAAGACCGAAGTTAGTTTTGTAGTAGGCTAGTGTCTGTAGCGGCTTAATACAGTGTGGTGTTCAAATCTTGACTAGGTCCCGGGGGTTTTCTGCATTTGCGGTTTCCTCGTTAACAAAACTTCTGGTGTATGTGTTATTTCTTTTCCGAATTATATTTTGTTAAATAATTGAAATATCACAGGTTGTGCGTTGAATCGATCAATTGGTAAATCCAACCTTTGGTTGTTGATTGAAATTGATTGATCCTTGAACATTGGTCTTTGGTACCGTTCAAGTTATTTCTCTTGTATTCAATCAGGCTCGCAAATTCCTATTTGTTTGATTGCGGATTGAATCGAGAAATTGAGATATAACTCTTTGATATACTTTTTATTAAGATTGAGTCTGACTGTCTAGTTGATTCTCTTGAAAGTATATTGGAGTTAGTCCATATAGATTGCTAAGCGAAATATTGGGTGAGGTTGTTGTACCCCCGCGTTTTCATGAAGATTAGTTAGGTGTTCTGAGAGAATCAAACTAGTTTGGCACCTTATGCCATTTGCAATTTGCTGGGAAGTTTGGAATGAACGGAGCAAGAGCGTTCATGGTGGAAGACTAAAATAAAGGGATGAGTTGGAAGACGCAGTGAAGATAAATATTTATCTCTGGAGCTCTCTTCATGGGTCTTCAAGCAGTTCTCTACGAATCAAATTCTTAACCACTGAGAGGATATTTTTCACATGTAGTTTGATGTAGCTTCTTTTCGGAGGTCTTTTGGCCATTGTAAATCTCCTGTAAATATTCTTTTTCTTTCAATATATCCTTCTTTATTCATTTTTTTTTTTGAGTAAAGCTGTAAGATTTTTTATTTTATTTTTGTATGAAGCTATTGTATTTTTTTGTATGAAGCTAAATTGAATAAACCTGATTGTTGCTTAGAAAATCAGATAGTTCGCGTTACGATCAAGTGCAGCCCATTTTTTTCATAAATAAAGAGGAAGAACACCCCTATAAATTACACATTTGTGGGATGAACCAAGTTAGATTTGCATTGAAGTATTCAGAGCTAAACAGATTTAATAAAAATCCTAAACTATCTCCCTTCCAAGTGTTTTTTATGTCATAAAGGTTACAATAGACTGTCGTATTTGCAGCCTAGATAATATCTATTCTATTTTTCAAAATACGAGCAAATTTTTTAAAGTTTACAGTTGTATGATTTTTCCCAAATCTATACTGAGAGCATATGTATGTTCTCTTGCTTTAATATACATTCCTCTAAGCAGCATCAAAGTAGGTTCTGAATCACTTTGGAAGGTAATTTCATGACCACTCCTCTCCGTTGCCCACCGGATAGTTTCCTCTGCCCCTTTTAGTTCTAGTTCTTCTATTGTACTACAATTTTCAGTTATTCCCCTTACTTCGATAGTATATCCCGCAAAATCAACACAAGTTAACCCAATTCTTAAACAAGTTATGGGATTCATCATAGCCAAGGCTATGTTGATTTTGTAACTTAACTGGTTATGTGTTATGCCATTGTCGTATCTAATTATCTCTAGACAATCATCATGCATAGGATTATAGTATAAAGTCTATAAAATTGAGTAAGCTTGATTATTTATATTTTTAATACTATTAATATATCCGTCTATATTATTAGTTGTTGCTGCACTGTCTTGTTTCTGTTTTCTAAATACCCAATTGCATCTAGCTTTCCAGATATGCCATGTGGTTATACTGGAAAATTCAGACCATTCTAAATCAAAGCCTCCTTTGTTTGTATTAGTAAACCAAGCATTTAGCCAATCATGGAAGTCAATTTTACCTTCTATAACATGATTCATACTAAAGTTCAAGTGCATCCATACCTGTTTTGAGAAGTTGCATTGCATAAATAAATGTGTAAGAGATTCCTCTCCCATGTTACAAACAGTACATGTAGTATTTATATCTGGGGTAATTGCAGCCACTCTCATACTATTGGAAAGTATAGAGTAAGCTGCTTTCCAGCCAAAGGTCTTCACAGATAGAGGAATTTTCATCTTCCAGATTTGGTTCCACTCTCTATGTTTATCTCCTGTTGAGTTAATTTTGTTGTAAAGAGATTTTACCGTAAACTTTCCTTTAGAAGTCAGGGTCCATTGAGCCTTATCCCCCACCTCTTGAATAGGAATGCTTGAAAAAGCGGGGGTCTAACAACCACACCCAATATTTCGTTCGGAAATCTATATGGACCAACTCCAATATAATTCAAAGAGAATCAACTAAATAGCCAGACTCAATCAAGGAAATATATCCAAGAGTAATATCTCTGTTTCTCAATGTAATCAACAAATCAAACAGATAGAATCCGTGAGCCTGATTATTATGAGAAACAACTTAACGGTACCAAATACCAATGTTCAAGTGTCAATCAATTTCAATCAACAACCAAAGGTTGGATTTACCAATTGATTGAACTACGCACAACCTGTGATATTTCGATTATATAAACAAATATAACGCGGAAAAGAAATAACACATACACCAGAAGTTTTGTTAACGAGGAAACCGCAAATGCATAGAAACCCCGGGACATGGTCTATATTTGAACACCACACTGTATTAAGCCGCTACAGACACTAGCCTACTATAAGTTAACTTCGGACTGGAATGTAGTTGAGCCCTAACCAAGTCTCACACCGATTAAGGTACAGTCATGTTCCTTACGTCTCTGAATCCAAGTAGGACTCTACGCACTTGATTCCCTTAGCTGATCTCACCCAAAACTAAGAGTTGCTACGACCCAAAGTCGAAGACTTTATAAACAAATCTGTCTCCCACAGAAAAGTCTATTCTGATAGATAAATCTGTCTCCCACAGAAATACCTATGAAGTTTTGTTCCATCTTTTGATAAATCAAGATGAACAGGAACCAATTGATAATCCGGTCTTATATTCCCAAAGAACATCCTAGAAATATCAATCACCTCACAATAACTTAACTATATGGTAGTAGAATAAGTTATTGTGGAATCACAAAGAATGAGACGAAGAGCATTGTGATTACTTTTTATATCTTACCTATCTGAGATAAATCTCGAGGAAATTTTAGAGAAGATAATACTCAATACGATAGAACAAGTAAGATCGGAACACGCAACTACAGAGAAAATAATTGGGTCTGGCTTCAGAATCACAAAGAAGTCTTTAAGTCGTTAACCTATAATGGTTTTAGGAAAAACCTAGGTTAAAAGAGAATCGACTCTAGTCGCAACTAGTATCACACAGGAGGTGTGGGGATTAGGTTTTCCAGTTGGTAGAGTTCTCCCTTATATAGTCTTCAAATCAGGGTTTGATAACTTTAAAACAAAGCAATCAATATTCACCGTTAGATGAAATCCTGATTTAAGATTCAAGCTAAGTTTTCTTAAAACCAAAGTAATATCTCTCCACCGTTAGATGGTCTTAGCTTGTTACATACAAATGAAATATACCTTCATTTGGATATGGGTAACCATACCTAAACGTGTATATTGAGTTGGCTCAATAACAGTTAACCGAAGTTAGCCATATGAGCACTTTTGTATTAACCACATTCATCTAACACTTCAAGATCAAATGAATCTAATTGTGTTACTCATAGAGTTGTTCAATTGTTTATATTCTCATAGAAGTATACAAGACACAATTGGAACAAAATCGGATTGATTCAAAAAAATCAGTTCATGAACATTTTTGCCACAGTTTGCAAAGATTGCATTCCTTAATTTATAAATGTACTTGTTTATGAGTATGAAATCATACTTAACCGATTTTAGAACTTAAACCAACTCAGTTTGCAAACGGGTACGCAAACTAGAGTTCTGGACTTTGGTCATGTCCGACAATTCTTAAACGGGTATGCATATTGTCGTACCGGACCTAACTCAGGTGAATCCGTTCGCGTACTGGTACACAAACTTGGTTCCCGGAATTTTATAGTAAAAATCGTTCGCATACTGGTATGCAAACTTGGTTTCCGGACCCGAATCATATTACAACAGTTTGCATACTGGTATGCATACCGTGTTATATCCAAATGAAAAGTGAAATGTGACTTCATTTAGATATGGTTAAGCGTACCTAAACGTGTACACCTTGTTGGCCATATGAACACTTTCATATCAACCTTGTTCATCTCAATCACAACTACTTCAAATGACTCAAATGAAACTGTTAGAGCACTGCTCGGTTGAACTCGCAAGCGTTGCTATCTCAAGCTTGTTTGTCAATGTTAGTGATCAAAACTATAAGTCTTGATTTCTAATCTACTTATAATGTCTCGGACTAGGATAAATTGTGTAGTTGAGCATTAGACTTCACGGCGTTCATCAATTGAAGACGAAGAACTACTAAGGAGAGCTTGTGGAACTTCATCAACAAAAGGTATGTGGAGACTAAAACTCATCTATCACTTGGAAAATCTATTTCTACTTTATCTCCTATATTGAGAAAAAAAGTCGTATTACTATAGTTTTCGATTATACACATTTGAGATTTCGAGCTGAGTTTATCTCGCTTACATATTTCTCGAAATATATGTTGGTAAGCTTTCGCTTCCACCAAGTTCATCTTATATTCTTGACGAAAGTCAAAAGATGATCATGTGAAAATCGCCGAGTAACATCTAACATGGTTTGTGTGATATAGTCATTTGATGTAGACTTGGAATGTTTTGTTATGATTATTTCAATAACTTGAAAATTGCTTTGATGCTAATAGTGTGTGAAAACGGCTATTGTCATCCTCTAAGAATGTTCAATGATTGAAATAGAGTTTAGAACACTTAACCAACATTGGATTATAAACATGTTGTGCACTCTTGCATATGTGTGATACATGTCCGGGAACCATTGTATGCATACCCGTATGCATACATGTTGGTTTGAGAAGTCCGGAAACCTAAGTGCGTGTACCCGTACGCATACTGGTGAAAGGTTTGTGACCGGAAATTTCTGCTGGTTTTGGAGGTATGCGTACCCGTTCGCATACTGGCGAAAACCAAACTTGGTCTAGCTACTTCAAGTATGCGTACCCGTTTGCATACTTGATTGGTTAAAGTTCTAAAATCGGTTGTAACATGAACAAATACATTTATATAATAAGGAATGCATTCTTTGCAAAACGTGGCTATAATGTTCATGAATTTATTCGAGTGAATAAAAACGATTTTGCTTCAATTGTGTTCTTGTATACTTCTATGAGAATGTAGCAGTTGAGCAACTCTTTAACTAATTTCATTTGAGTCATTTGAACTAGTTATAGTTAACCACTGTTGAGCCAACATTGTGTACACGTTTAGGTACGGTTACATAAACCTAAATGAGGGTACATTTCATTTGTGTATAACAAGCTAAGTTCAATCTAACGGTTGAAAGATATTAGTTTGTATCTAATCAGGTTTTCATCTAACGGTGAATATTGAATGCTTTGTTACCAAGGTAACTTAGATTGCAAACCCTGATTTAAAAACTATATAAAGGAGAACTCTAGCAACTGGGAAACCTAATCCCCACACCTCTTGTGCGATACTAGTTGCGACTAGAGTCGATTCTCCTTTAACCTTAGGTTTTTCACGAAACCCTGTAGGTTAACAACTTAAAGATTTCATTGGGATTGTGAAGCCAGACTCAACTATTTTCTCTATAGTTGCGTGTTCTGATCTTGGTTTGTACTATCGTATTGAGTACTATCTTCTCTAAGATTTTCTCGAGATTTAATCTCCGAAAGGCAAGATTAAAAGTATTCACAAACATCTCCGTCTCATCGTTTGTGATTCCGCAATATCTTGTTTCGCTACCATACGATTAAGATTATTGTGAGGTGATTGATAATACTAGAATGTTCTTCGAGAATATACGTCCGGTTTATCAATTGGTTCATGTGCACCTTGATTTATCAAAAGACGGAACAAAACTCGTAGGTATTTCTTTGGGAGACAGATTTATCTATTCCAATAGACTTTTTTGTGTGAGACAGATTTGTTTATCGAGTCTTCGACTTTGGGTCGTAGCAACTCTTAGTTGTGGGTGAGATCAGCTAAGGGAATCAAGTGCGTAGAATCCTGCTGGGGTTCAGAGACGTAAGGAACGCAGCTATACCTTGATCAGTGTGAGATTGATTAGGGATCAACTACATTCCAGTCCGAAGTTAATTGGTAGTAGGCTAGTGTCTGTAGCGTCTTAATACAGTGTGGTGTTCAAAGCTGGACTAGGTCCTGGGGTTTTCTGCATTTGCGGTTTTTCTCGTTAACAAAATTCTAGTGTCTGTGTTATTTCTTTTCCGCATTATATTTTTTTATATAATATAAATATCACGGGTTGTGAATTGTATCAATCAATTGGTAAATCCAACCTTTGGTTGTTGATTGAAATTGATTGATCCTTGAACATTGGTCTTTGGTACCGTTCAAGTTATTTCTCTTATATTTAATCGGGCTCGCAAATTCGTATTTGCTGATTACGGATTGTATTGAGAAATAGTGATATAAAACTCTTTGATATACTTTTCTCTAGATTGAGTCTGACTGTCTAGTTTATTCTCTTGAAAGTATATTGGAGTTTTTCTATTCAGATTGCCAAACGAAATATTGGGTGTGGTTGTTGTACCCCTGCTTTTTCAATTGGTATTAGAGCAGGCAAACACGTTTAAGACCTTATAAGACTGTGTTTGTAGCAATCTGATCTCTGTGGACCTAAGAAGTATCTCTCGAATTGACGCACATAGAGATGTCTTCCAAAGCTTCTGATTATACCAATGGAACTCAAGAGATCGTTAAGAAAATCAGCTGAAATCATTGATTTTCAAGTTTCTAAAATCAAGACTCTTGAAGAAAAGAATGATCAGCTCATTGATGAATTTGAGAAATCTCTTGAAAGAGAACGTAAGCTCTATTGCTTTATTGAATCTATCTCTAACAATATCGAAAAATTGGTTCAAGAAATTACTCAACAGCGTGAAAAGATTAGTATGCTTGAAGATACTGTTAGAGAAGACTCAATTAGAAAAGAACGTTTAATCAAGGCTCATTCATTAGAAATAAACAGTCATCGTGTTGAAAAAGAGAAACTTGTTGCATCTCTTCGATGTGCCCAAGAACAGTGTAACACCTTGAAAAAGGAAAACTCTGTTTTGATGAGTAAGTCATCCTCTGTACCTTCTTCTGATACTCACAAGACTTTACCCAGTGTGAAGAAAATTCCCTCTAAGGAAGTACCCTTTGTGAATCACTTGCAAAATTCAAATGTGCCGTAAAAGGTTATGAGTCAAGGCAATTATGTTTCTAATCCACTGTGCTTTTCCTCATGTTGGAAAAAGAATCATTATGCTCTTCATTGTTTTGCTAGAAAGAAACAAATCCTTGATCTTCATAATTTGCTTCTCTTTACTGTCAATGGAGTAAATCGTCTGAAGACATCTCCAGTGAATTGCTTTCCTACAGAAAACCGGAATTCTTATAAGAATGATCTCTTTTCAAGAAATCATCACAGGTTGAAAGATCCTCTTAATGGTATCAACTCATGTGCCTCGAATGAACACATTCCCTGTGCTTATAAGAACAAGTCTGGCAAGTCTAGATCGAGAAGATAGAAGTCCTTCAACTCTTCTCCTCTGGAACCAATCTCTAGAGGTCCTAGACTTAGTCCTAAGAAAAATCCTTCCGATGGGACTTTTATAAAGGTTTATGACAAGTTCTCCTGGAATAAGTTATAATCAATGGAAAGAAGGGAATACACGTCTTAAACGCACAAAAGATTGGTACAGCTCTTCTCACATAATTCATAGTGAGATTACTTCTCACTCCTTTACTTGATCTCAGGTATTCTCATCCTTGTATCTATCTTGAGAGTTGTAAGGATGATGATTGTGGGAGTCTCAAGATTAGTTGTACGTTTTTATGCGTTTTTATGAGTTCTTGATCTTGCTGATCATGTGTCATGCTCTAACTCTTCGAGCATTAATAACTAATAGTGTGTTTCCTCTTGTTGGATTTTTTCCAAATCCATTCCTCCTACTGACCGGTCCACGTACGCCCGTGTCTCCTTCATAAGAGTTTATAGGGTTTTCATAACAAGAGATTCCTTCTCCTGTTTATATATATACTCTATATTGTGTTTTTCCATCCCTAACAAAATTATATGGAGAACTCTTCAAGATCTCAAGAGATTGTGAGTCTTGACATGGAATAGGACAATCAAGGACGTGGTTCAGTTCAAGAACTTGTTCTGAAGAAGATGCTTGCAAGAAAGAGCACAACTCCTGGATTGATGAATCTGTTAAGGATTTAACTCGTTTTCAGGATGATTCAAAGGTCGAGTTTGCAAATCTTCAACTGCAAATAAATCATCTTTTAGATGGTCAGGCCAGAATCCTTGCTAATCAACATATCTTGATACAGAATCAGAAGAAACTTATTGTGGACTGCGTTAAGGCTAGACAACTTGCTCGTGTTGTTGATCGTAAAGTTAGTATTCTAACTCATGAACATGGAGTTTCCACGGTCAAGAGAGTCAATAAAATCAGCGACACCTTCTATGATTGATTCATTGAAAGGTATGAAGTTATCAAAGAACAATAGTTATTGTCTAGGAAACTTCTTAAGATAATTTATTCTTGCGTTTTTCAGAAGGATAACTAGGGTTTGGAATAGCCATTATTGTGAGTACACATAGCTATTGCCAACATTTTTCATCTTGCAATGTTTTTAGATTTATTTGTTTAAATTCTAAGTTATTTGGAAGATGATTTTTGCAGTATTAATCTTTATGGTTTTATATATTGCAAATTGTTATGGGATATGTTATTTACGACCGTGAACCGTGACTGTCCCATACTTATTCAAAAGTTAACTCTATTATATGTCGATGTGAAAGTATTGATAAAAGATAGAATGAACTTTTGACTACAAAAGTTAAGCCTTTTATGTCATTCTGCAAATATTGATGAAACAAGGGATGAACTTTTGTTTTCAAAGATTAAGTCTATTATATGTCATTGTGCAAATAGTGATGAAAAATAGAATGAATCTTGATTATTCCGCAGTATTGGTTTTAACCCCAAAACAACTGGGAAACCTAATCCCCACACCTCCTGTGTGATACTAGTTTCGACTAGAGTCGATTCTCCTTTAACCTTAGGTTTTTCACGAAACCATGTAGGTTAACGACTTAAAGACTTCTTTGTGATTGTGAAGCCAGACCCAACTATTTTCTCTGTAGTTGTGTGTTCTGATCTTGCTTTGTTCTATCGTATTGAGTATTATCTTCTCTAAGATTTCCTCGAGATTTAATCTCCGATAGGAAATATTAAAAGTAGTCACAAACTTCTTTGTCTCATCGTTTGTGATTCCACAATATCTTGTTTCGCTACCATACGATTAAGATTATTGTGAGGTGATTGATAATACTAGGTTGTTCTTCGGGAATATAAGTCCGATTTATCAATTGGTTCCTGTGCACCTTGATTTATCAAAAGACGGAAAAAAACTCGTAGGTATTTCTGTGGGAGACATATTTATCTATTCCAATAGACTTTTCTGTGTGAGACAGATTTGTTTATCAAGTCTTCGACTTTGGGTCGTAGCAACTCTTAGTTGTGGGTGAGATCAGCTAAGGGAATCAAGTGCGTAGAATCCTGCTGGGGTTCAAAGACGTAAGGAGCGCAACTGTACCTTGATCAGTATGAGATTTATAAGGGATCAACTACATTCAAGTCCGAAGTTAATTGGTAGTATGCTAGTGTATGTAGCGGCTTAATACAGTGTGGTATTCAAAGCTGGACTAGGTCCCGGGGGTTTTCTGCATTTGCGGTTTTCCTCGTTAACAAAATTCTGGTGTCTGTGTTATTTCTTTTCCGCATTATATTTTGTTATATAATAGAAATATCACAGGTTGTGCGTTGTATCGATCAATTGGTAAATCCAACCTTTGGTTGTTGATTGCAATTGATTGATCCTTGAACATTGGTCTTTGGTACCGTTCAAGTTATTTCTCTTATATTCAATTGGGCTCGCAAATTCTTATTTGCTGATTGCGGATTGAATTGAGAAATAGAGATATAAAACTCTTTGATATACTTTTCTCTAGATTGAGTCTGACTGTCTAGTTGGTTCTCTTGAAATTATATTGGAGTTTGTCTATTCAGATTGCCGAACAAAATATTGGGTGTGGTTGTTGTACCCCCGCTTTTTCAGAAACTAGTTCTAGAGTTGTTCAATTGTTTATATTCTCATAAAAGTATACAAGACACAATTGAAGCAAAATCGATTTTGATTCACTTAAATCAATTCATGAACATTATATCCATGGTTTGCAAAAGATTGCATTCCTTATTATATAAATGTATTAGTTTATGAACAAACCGATTTTAGAACATAACCCATTCAAGTATGCAAATGGGTACGCATACCTAAGTAGCCGGACTTGGTCTGGGTTCGCCAGTATGCGAACGGGTACGCATACTGTCGTACAACCAAACTAAGTTGAATTCGCGAACATGAACTGTTATGCCGGTACGCATACGGGTATGCATACTAAGTTCCCGTACTTCAACTATCAAACCAGTAAGCATACGGGTATGCATACTATGGTTCCCGGACTTGGAATAACTTGCAACAATTAGAATACAAGTACGCACACTGTGCTATATCCAATCAATGGTTAATTGTTCTAAACTCCAATTTAATAATTGAAACATTCTTGGATAACGGGAATAGCTGTCTCACACAAACTATTAGCTTCAAAGTAATTTTCAAGTGATTAATAGATCAATACGAAACATTCTGAGTCTACCTCAAATGACTGTCTCACACAAATCATGTAAGATGTTACCAGGCGATTTTCACATGATCATCTTTTGACATTCGTCAAGAATAAAAGATGAACTTTGTTAAAGCGAAAGCTTACCAACACATATTTCAAAAAATATGTAAGCGAGTTAAACTCAGCTCGAAATATCAAATATGTATAACTAAGTCTACAAGCTAGTAACAAGATAGGACGAGAAAATAGTCAGGCCATTTCCGAGCTGAAAACCCAGGTAGGTATGATAAATGAGTCTTTGAGAGAAAAAGGTAGGTTTCCTAGTCAAACACAACCCAACCCTAGAGGAGTTCATGAAGTAAATATAAAACAATTGAATGCTATTAGAACCCTTAGGAGTGGTAGAATTGTAGACAATGAGGTAACCATGCCCGATAGTGAACCTACTGTAGTTCAATCCTCAGGATCTCACCCCTCAGGACCACCCATAGCTGAAGAGACCGATAAAGTTTCTGATGATGTAAATTCGGCTCCTGTGAGGTCTGATTTCCTACCTAGAGCCCCATTTCCACAGCTACTAGTACCAACAAAGAATGAATCCAACTTTAATGACATTATGGAGGTTTTTAAGAAAGTTACCATAAACCTTCCATTACTAGAAGCAATTAGGCAACTTCCGGCTTATGCCAAGTTCCTCAAGGATATGTGTACGCGAAAGCGAAAGCTTAGTGTCCCTAAAAAAGCCTTTTTAGCCTGTCATGTAAGTTCGATCATTCAGAACACCACAACTCCTAAGTATAAAGACCCAGGTGCCCCTACCATTGCTTGCACGATAGGAAAACACAGGGTAGAAAAAGCTTTACTTGACTTAGGAGCTAGTGTGAACTTACTTCCGTACCATGTGTACTTACAACTGGGACTTGGTGAATTGAAACCCACCAAGATAACACTGCAGTTAGCTGATAGGTATGTTAAAATTCCTCGTGGTGTGATAGAAGATGTTCTTATTGAGGTCGACAAGTTTATTTATCCTGTGGATTTTGTAGTCCTAGATACACAACCTGTCCCTGACCAAGAGAATCAAATACCGGTGATTTTAGGTCGCCCATTTTTAGCCACGTCTAATGCCGTTATCAACTGTAGGACCGGACTTATGAACATATCCTTTGGTAATATGACCACTGAACTAAATGTCTTTAATGTTACTAGACAACCTTCTGATTTAGAGGAAGTGAATATGATTAGTACTTTGGTTCAGGATCTAGTTCAGGATAGTTGGGACGACACTTTGTTTGGTCATTCTTTAGATGAATTTGATGAGACAATTATCTTAGGTGAGATAGAAGACCAAACTTTAGAACTGGAAGAAGCTCTTGAGTATTTTAAAGACTCTGAGGATCCAGAAATTCAAGACATAGTTAAAGGTCTTACGGAGAGTAGTGATTACCCTAAGTTTGGGGGTAGTGATGGTTCTACTGATCGTCAAGTTTCCCCATTAGAAGTCCCTAACTTGGGACTCGAGCCTAGTGCATTTGAGGTATTACTTGAGTCTATTCAGACTCCACAACCCGATCCTCCCGATACTATCCAAGAGGAAATCCATCTATTAGAGACCCGTTATTCGGATAAATCTGTTTGTCAAGACATCCATATGAAGCCCAAGTGGGCGCCCCAGATAGGTCTAGTTGTCTTGCAAGAAACTTTCAATAAGGTTGTGCTCCGTCTGTTAATTTTTCTAGTCCTGTGCAGTTGTCTCATTTTAGTGGCAGTGCTATTTGGTTCTGATGACCCACAGTTATTTCGACTACTGATATATGATTTGAAAGGGAATTAGCCATTTTATGGTACTCGATGTCTGGCTGAAGACTTTAAACTTAGCACTTTTTGGGAGGTAACCCATGATTCATGCAACACGGTAATATCTTTCCTTAACTCTTTTTCTTCAAATGGTAACAGTTTCTCCTTGTTCATGCTTTTAATTTTATCTTTAGAACATTGAGGACAATGTTAGATTTAAGTTTGGGGGTATGGGAGAAACTTTTTAGTTGCATAATAAACTCCAGAGCCTAGAAATTTATGCCTATTAAGGATGGCACTAACCAATCTAAGTGGATGGAAGCATTTTGGTTTAAGAGTTGAGGGACCAATCTGATTAGATGGAAACATCTATAAGAGTCTATTCATAAAAGCACAGAGCTCAGGTGTTAGAAATAACATGATAGTTTCGCCATATCTCGTTGAGTCCTTTTCATTTCTATTTTTATTTTCTTTTCTTTTAAAAATATGTTTCTCTAAGTGATTAGGTGGGGCTCACGATTCAAGTTGTTACCAATACTAGGGTGAAATAGAGTTTTTGAGATACCATGAAAAAAAAAAAAAAAAAAAAAAAAAAAAAAAAAAAAGACCAGACCAATTAGACCAATCGGAATAAATAACACTTGGATAGCAATATGTGTGTGTTCTCCCTGTCTCCGTCGCCTAAACAAGCGTGGAACGCAGGATCCACGGGAATTACCATGTAATCTGCTGACAAGAAGCATGCGCTTGGATCCAAAAGATCTAATCATGTCGTTAAAAAGAAAAATTAAAAAAAAAAAAAAAAATTAAATTAAATAAATAAATGTGTGTTCAATAAATCAACCGCTGGTTCCCTTGTATATGCCAGACGAGTTGATCTAGAATTAGGATTATCGACCACTGGTTCCCTTGTATATGCCAGTTGTGTTGATATTAGTCAGACCGGTATCTCAGTCCATTAGGATAGGTTCATCTTGGTGGAGGCCTTCAGACAGATATGAGAAAACACCGTTCACCTAGTCAACATCAAAACCAACTATGTTTTTCTATATCCATCTCTTAATCTTTCTATGTGATTTGTTGACTCCGGATATTGATGTCCATAGTGCAACTATCTTAGTAGAGCTCTGTCACTTATATATGAATTTTAGTATACTCAAATACAAACTTGTATACAGCAATTGGAATTTCGCATCAGGGTACTTCCTCCCGTAATCAATAAGTATGCCAACCAAGGAGGTTCTTTAGTGCATTCTAAGGTTCTGCGTAGATAGCTAGGGTCTGGAGTAAAGGTTTTGTGGGTACACCTCTGGTAAACCCTCCCGAGACTATAACTCGGCCACTAGGGCCACCTAGGGGTTTAAAGGCTTGTTGCACGTGCTAAGTGCAACCGACGATGCCTGCGACAGTGAGTTAGGATTTTATTTTGTAATTTTAATTTGCTCGGGACTAGCAAATAATAAGTTTGGGGGTATTTGATAGACGCATTTATGTGTCTATTTTCTTCTCTTTTATGTATAGTGTTAGTACCCATTTCTGTACTAATTTTGGTATTTTACCCCCTTGTAGGTGTTTTTGGAAAAATGGGCTCTTGCGGGAAAATTGGCTCGAAAAGTTGTTAAAGGCTCCTGGGAGGACATTTGCTATTCGGACTCTCACTTTGGATAAGGGGTAACCCATTTTCAGACAGCTGCTAAGTACAGACCGAGACTGGATAGGGGGAGGACAAATTTCTTCACGTTTTCAAATATTCAAAAATGGCGGGAATTCGTTTTTTCTCACAGACGATTTTTGGGATTAATTTTTGATCGATTTTTAGGGAGATTAAAGGGCTGAATTTGATTGGGTTTGTTCCTATGGACCTAACAGGCGAGGTAAGGGTGTTGGAATGGATCCAAAGTGGCTAGAACTCGAATTGGAATCGAAAAATGGTTAAAATATCACGTTCTATTTTTGGGAAGTTTCTTGGTTTATTTTGTAGAAATTTACGTGAAGAAGAGGAAGGAAACTTTTATTAAAGACTTGTTTCTATCAAGGGAGGAGTTTGGACAGCTTTTATGGATTGAATGCACGTGAAACAGAAAAAAAAAAAAAAGGAAATTTTGTAACGTGATGTGGAGAAAAAAAACCAAGTTTATTCTCGAATTTTCTTTGCTCTACTATGTATAAAAGGGTTGGTTAGGGTCCTAGGAAGGGGAGGAAGAAGTTAGGGGAAGTTTAGAGCCTTAGAGAAGCTAGAAAAACCATTGGAAGAAATCACGTTTCTGCTGGTGCAAGCCGTGGCCGGAGAAGAAGAAGAACATAAACAGCAGAAAAAGAAAGTCGCAGATTCTGTGACCGTAACTTTCAAATTTTAAACCTTTTGTAACAATTTTTGCAACAGTTATCTTCGCTTCGCAACAGTTCCGCTGTAGAAATAGGTTTCGTAACAATTATATTCGTTACAGAACCCGCTGTTTAGAACTTTTCACTCTTTTAATCAACTTTTGAACACCAAAGATGTATTTTGAGCAAGAGATTAATATGAGGAGCTAAACCCCTTAGCCGAGGCGACGGAGGAAGCCATTGTTCCATGAAAAGTGGTATAATTCTATTTTTATTATTTATTGCAATTATTTTACATGAATTTTTTCGCATAGAATTTCAAAGAAAAATTGGTTTTTATTGAGTAGTTGTGAAGTGTTTTGATGGGACATGCTTAGTTTAATACTTTTGATGTTTCATGCTTCGTGCTTACAATTATTACTTCAAGAACCATATTAGAGGCAAATATTAGAGTCAACTTAAAGAAAAATATTGCATGAATATTGATTAGAATTTATCGAATAATTGGTCAATGGTGGAATCCAAAGTCTCGGTGTCTTTTTTATAATTTGATACAATTTTATTTTAGTTAATTTGAGTCTAAAAGAATCCTTCACAAGTTCGAGCATCGAACCTTTTCACCACTATTTTTACTACAATTAAAACTCACATCAACTTCCAAAACCCAGCAGAAATTCCCGAACCTATACCTTACGCAAGTATGCATACCGATATGTGTACTTGGTACACGGAATTTCACAACTACAAGTACGCATACGGGTATGCATACTTTAGTTCCGGTCATGGATCACATACATGCAAGAATGCACACTGTGTTTATAATCCAATGATGGTTAAGTATTCTAAACTCTATTTCAATCATTGAAACTTTCTTAGAGGATGACAATAGCCGTTTTCACACACCATTAGGATCAAAGCAATTTTCAAGATATTGAAATAATAATAACGAAACATTCCAAGCCTACATCAAATGATTGTATCACACAAACCATGTAAGATGTTACTCGGCGATTTTCATATGATCATCTTTTGACTTTCGTCAAGAATATAAGATGAACTTGGTTGAAGCGAAACCTTACTAACACATATTCCGAGAAATATGTAAGTGAGTTAATCTCAGCTCGAAATCTCAAATATGTATAATTGAAAACCATAAACGACCTTTTTATTAATATAGGAGATAGAGTAGATATAGACATTCCAAGTGATAGATGAGTTTCAGTCTCCACATACCTTTTGTTGATGAAATTCCACAAGCTCGCCTTAGTAGTTCTTCGTCTTCAATTTGATGAACGCCGTGAAGTCTAATGCTAAACTACACAATCTATCCTAGTCCGAGACATCACTATAAGTAGACTAGAAATCAAGACTTATAGTTTTGATCACTAACATTGACAAACAAGCTTGAGATAGCAACGCTTGCGAGTTCGACCGAGCAATGCTCTAACACCTATAGATCATAATCTACTCCCCCTTACATAATGTTGTGAGAAGCCATATATATGTTGTAGGAAGATACTACTTAATAATTCTCCTCCTTTTTGTCACCAGAATTGACACATGCGAAAAAGAGGGATCATAATGAATGAAACAAAAGAGTATTAAGACTAGAGAGCACGTCCCAGCTTCTAGTTTAGAGGATTTCACCAAGAAAACTCGACAATTTCATCAAGGAGATATATAGGTACATGCATCTCCTACAATTCCACATCCGCTCTCCCGCAAAGATATGATAATTAACATAAGTTCAAGAGAACTCTCCCCCATTTAATGTCATCCCGAATCAAAAGAGAAGGATTTTCTTGGACATTAACAAATTTATTCGACAGTTACAAACAAAGTAGATTTGTATCTCAATGTTTTTCTCGAACTTAAGAAAATACTAGTATATTAAGCAGGTATACTAGGTGGAAGATCATCAGATTTACATGTTTCATAGATGACATTAGCCGGAAGAAGTACACAGTCATGTATTACACATTCAGCAACTGAAATCGAATTAATTCTAAAATTCTTAAGAAAACAATTCTTATGACGAAGAGTTTTTTCGGTCAGACTAAGGTAACTGTGAATCTTTAGAGGGACTATTGCTCAATGCAATGACCATAGAGAGGAAGATAAGAATAACATCAATTTCTTTACTGGAACTCAAGCTTAATTGCCCAAAAGATCGCCGAATAAATAAAAAACTCCATTAAAACTAACTTCAGCTACATGTTATTCATATCTTATAGCCGAACGTGTTTGACCTAGCACAAATCAAGCTATAAATTTCTTATCTTCAGGAAATTTTGGTCAATTCAAGCAACAAAAGACTTAATTTAAAGTATGCTCGAGTAGTTTAAAGTTTCAGATTAAAAAAAAAAAAAATTAAAACTTTTATTCTCATTCTTCTTCTTCTCTCTCAATCTTTTTTTTTTAAAAGACAACTTTTTTATTTAATCTTACACTAATCAGCAAGGGTCATGTTAACTTGTATATAGTTAACAGGGGCAATATAGTCCTATTTATGCATTGGGAATACGAATCACTTAATAAAATGTTAGTCATTTAATTGTCTCTTTAAACGAGATTAATGTTCTTTTAGTACCCTTATGTGTTTGTTAATTAACGAAAATTATGGAGTAAAAATCTCTGACTTTTTCTTTCTGCCTGTAAATTTCCTTTTTATTTTTTCTTTCCATGTATCTTACTCTTTCTGCCTGTAACTTTCTTTTTTAATTTGTCTTTCCAAGTATCTTCTTCTTCTCCATTTTAATCACATCGTCAAACCCTAATCTTTCTGTTTAGGAATCTAACTCTAATATTTATTAAGAACGCGCGATTGGGGGATATCAAAACTAATTGGGGGATATAAATTACTTTCCCCAACCAATAGTGTCTGCTAAGGGATGTTTTTTGGGGGGGGAAAAAACTAAAATACCCTTTCCTCAAAATAAAAATCAAAAAACAAAATCATATCCCCCATTTCCATCTTCACTTCTTATTAATCTCTTTTAGGGTTAGGGATTTGAAACCTAAATATTCCCCACTCCCTTTCAAATTCGAAATTTTCTCCACTCCCTTTCAAACTCTCTTCTCCTTCTCTGCCGGCTCCTCACTTTGAAAACGATTTTTTTTTAACATTCGGAAGTGATGAAGACTATGCCGAAAGTGATGAAGACCATGCCGGTATAGATGAAGACCATGCCGGTAGTGATGAAGACCATGCCGGAAGTGATGAAGACCATGCCAGTAGTGATGAAGACCATCTCTGAAATTAATTTTTTTTACATCGCCGGAAGTGATGAAGACTATGCCGGAATTGATGAAGACCATGCCGTCACTAAATGCCGACATGCTCGATAGAAATCTATCAATGCCGGTAGTCAAGTGAAAAAAATGCAATTTTCTGGATACTTTACATCATGTGCCGGCAAAGAAATTTAAGCAACATACTATGCTGTTAGTAGTACCGGCATGCTCGAAATTTAACTGACTGTGCCGGTAGTGGACTTTTCAAAACCAGAAAAAAATTCTACGAGACGCTGTCTTGCACTCTGCTCTGGGGCGCTGCCCCTAGACCCCCGCGACGAACATAGCCGGGAGGGGCTACGCTCCCCCGGACCCCCCCGATAGTGGCAAACATGTATGAAAATTTCTAACAAATGCCGGCATGGTTTTTTCAGTTGAATACAATGCCCGCTTGCCTTTTAAAATGGGGGGATATTGTTGGCCGGCATGGACGTAGTATGAATACAATACCGGAAATGCTGCTGCCGGCATTGTATTCACACTACGTCCATGCAGGCACCGAGCTATTTCAGCTGCAACAATGGTGGATTCAAAGAAAGAAAAAAAATCAAATTTTCAACACATTGGCACCTTTACCTGAGTATTGGGAGTGCTTGTACAATCATCCTCCATTTTTACCAAAAAAAAGTTCCCTCTCAATTTTTTTCCCTCCTTCTACTCTCACCTCACTCACCCAAATTCAAATAAAAATACACACTAATCATTTAACAAATACTTAAGATTTTTATTAATTATAATTAACCACTAAACCTAATTAGTGAGGGGTAGATTAGGAATTATATAAAATACTTAGATAAGGAGTGACCCTGATTTAATATTTGGATCCAATTTTTGCCTTTTTCCTCTATCCCCCAATTAGTTTTGATATCCCTCAATTGCGCGTTCTTTATTAACTTCATTTAACCTATTTTATCTTAAGAATATTTCATATTCACCTTATCTTGACCTACATGGGATCTCATTTCCTCGAACAAGGGTTTTTAGGTTTTGTTAATCAGTGAATACCCAATTCGCAATTGATCAATTGAAGACAATCAAACCCAACATACACAAATATGATGAATCGACGAACACCCAAGTCTGTTGGGCGGTTTGGCGTTAAATACTTCGTCTAATCAATGATTTTAATTATAATCTGATGAATACCCAAATCTTTTTTTCCTTGATTCCGTTTTCTTTATTTATTTATTTTGGATGTCATTCATCACAAAATTCGTTTGTTGATGTGTTGTTTAATATGATTTTGTTTTTAAGAACTCTTCTTTTCCAAGATTTGGATATTATCTGCATATGGAAGAAAGAATAGGCATGAGGAGGAAGAAGAAGTTAGACAGGTGAAATAGAGAGAAAACCGTGACTGTTTATTTTATTATGAGGGTAATTATGGAAATATGTCTCTCATAAACATATTTCATTTTTATAATCACTAGATTTTTTCCCGTGCTACGCACCGGGGATTTTATTTCCTTTAACTTAGTGTGCGCGGGGATTCGCACCGCCCCGTGTGGATGCATTTTTGATTTCGTGTGCGTGGGGCTTCGCCCCTCCCCGTAGCGATGCATTTTTGATCTGGTGTGTAGAGCTTCGCCTCGCCCCGTGGAGATGCATTTTTGATTTGGTGTGTGCGGAGCTTCATCCCGCCCTGTGGTGATGCATTTTTTATTTGGTGTGTGAGGGGCTTCTTCCCGCTCCGTGGCGATGCATTTTTGAGTTGGTATGCGCGGGGATTAGCCCCACCCCTTGGGGATGCATTTTTGATTTGGTGTGCATGGTGCTTCGCCCCGCCCCGTGGCGATGCATTTTTTATTTGGTGTGTGATAAGCACGTAAGTGTGACGCATTTTCACCCATAACTACATTATCTAGGACTCATTTTATTTCTAATAAAGTTGTTTTAAGTCTTTTCTAGGGAATAAGCTCTTGCGGAAAAATTGGCTCGAAAAGTGGTGTTTTACACCCATGGATAGAGTACTAAAGGCACCCCAGAAATGCACCGGAAGCACCAAAAAATATGTCGGAGGAACCCCGAAAAAATTACTATTTATGCCCAAAAATTACTATTTGCACCCCATAAGACAAGTGCTAAAGGGACACCTGTGCAGGATTAGGGGGAGGACATGTTCTTCTCAAATTCAAAAAAAAAATTTTGGCGGGAAAATATTCCCTTTCACTGGCAGAATTTCAATCGGATGTTTGGACGTGATTTAGTGAGATTCAATCCCTGAAACTTAGTGGGTAGACGTGATATGACTATAGAAATCTAGTATGGGTGATTTTATCGATCAAATTTGGCTAGATAACTTGTTTTAATCCAAACAGGGAGTTGGAGGAAAAACATGAGCTTGCACGAGTTGTGAGAAATTTAAACGTGTACTGCACGTGTTTGGAAGACTCAATAGATATCCTGGAGCGTGAAGAAGGTATAGAATGAAAGAAATACAGCTGCATGCGCGTGGAAGATCAAAAAATGAAAATTATTGCCGTGAGAATAAAAATAATAAAGAGAAGATTTTTTGAAGTTATGGAGGAGATTCGATGCATATTTCGGGTATAAATAGATTACCCAGGTCATATAGAAGGGGTGTAGAGAGTTTGGGGTCGAGAGGAGAGCTTAGGAGGCGTGAATCAAGAGTTTTCAGAACTCTGTTGTTGCTGCTGCTGCTGCTCGTGAAGAACAGGGAAACAACGACGGTTTTTTCAACTGGTTGTAACAGTTTCTTCAACTGGTTTGCAACATTTATCTTCGTTGTAATAGTTTCTTCAACTGGTTTGCAACATTTATCTTCATTGTAACAGTTTCTTCATCCTCTTCTGCAACATTTATCTTCAGATTTGTAACGATTATCTTCATCATAACAGTTGACAGTTGAAACAGTCGGTCTGTAACGCACCTGTGCTGTTGCAGATTTCCTGTTTCATTATTTTCTCTTCTTGTAAACACTTTTTGAGCCATGAATACATATTTTGAGTGTGTTTTCGACATGATGAATTAAACCCCAACACTGGGACGACGGAGGAGGCCGAACTTCATACATGGGTAAATTTATTTTTATTCCTTTTATGACTTTTGCATTAAAATTAATTAAAATATGATTTGATTAAATTGGTTGTCATTTGATTAGATGGGTCATGCTTAGCTTAGGTGATTTGATGTCCCATGCTTAACATTTACAATCAATGTTTTGAGAATCTACCTTGGCAAAAATAGAGTCCATGTTTATATTTCTTGAGCTAAAATTGTTGAGAATAAATAAGTGAACCTTATATTATAAAGATTGGCTAAATCCTTAGTCCCAGTACCTCTCGCCCATTGTTAAATATCTTTGTATATATTTATTTAGTATTTTTAAAAACTTTAATCTCTACAAATCCAAGTGAACGACAACCTCATTTCTTACCACTATCTAAAATTACATCAGTGTGCGCGGGGCTTCACCCCGCCCTGTGGTGATGCATTTTTGATATGGTCTGCGCGGTGCTTCGCCCCGCCCCGTGGCGATGCATTTTTGATTTTGTGTGCGCGGGGCTTCGTCCCGCCCCGTCGCGATGCATTTTTGATTTGGTGTGCGCGGGGCTTCGCCCCGCCCCGTGGTGATGCAATTTTGATTTGGTGTGGCAGTGCAAATACATTAAATAGGTGGAGAATATGCACATATTTTATTTATGTTTTCCTTTTATTTTCACATAAACTATGTGTGAAATATATGGATTTTCCCCCTCTATATATTAATTTGGAAAAAAAAAAGTCCTTATATGGTAGGTACTCGATTTCCAAATGGAATTTGGACTTCCATAAAATTTCAAACATGGTAAGTTAGGTTTTCCTTTGGAGTTTGTAATTTTTAAACCAATCATACGTTGCCAAGTGTCCTCATGAATTCCAAATTGAATTTTATTTCCTTTTTTTTACTTTTTCCTATTCTTTTTAAACAAATCATACGTTGCCAATTGTCCTCACCAAAACGCTCGTTTCACAAAACTTAAAAAAGCCTATTTCGGCTAATAAGAAACGAGGGTTTGCTCACCACTCAACGTGGGAGCTTTATTTGTCTAGCCCTTTAAGTCTTTAGATTAGATTTAGATTATTCCAATGCATAATCACAAAAAATTTGATCGTTTTGAAATGTCCACTGCCGGCACAGTCAGTTAAATATCGAGCATGATCATGAACCCACACCAACCTTGGTGCCAAATACTTAGAGCTAAATACTTCAAAAGAGTATCTCCTCTTGATATCTCTAAAGCTATTCCAAATAGGTCTTGGTTATGGAAAAGTCTGTACATCGGTCTCAGATTAGTCCAGCAGGTAGGAGTCTGGAAAATAGGGGATGAAAAAGATATTCAACTTTGGTCTCACAACTGGATTCCTCTAGATACTCCAAACACCATAAGAAGGACTGACATTGTTCCTATCATTGAAAACACTCTCCGAAAAGTGAGTGATATCATCCAGAGTGATGATGGGGAGTGGAATACGAGTTTCATAAACTAGGTCATGCCCCCTAGAGTTTCCGAAAACATTCTAAGTATAAATCTTCCTACAAATGATACTCGACCTGATAAACTAATTTGGCCTTTGTCAAACTCTGGAAATCTCACTGTAAAATCAGCCTACAATCACCTAATCAATGGAAACAATAGTAAAACTCAACATAGGAGTAACAATCTTATCTGGAAATTTTTTTGGGGATTAGGTGTGCTACCAAGAGTACAGGTCTTCATTTGGAAATGCTACCATGAGATAATTCCAGTTAATGCTATTCTTAGTAATCGAATTCCTTCGATTTCCCCTGGGTGTAAATTATGTAATAGCAGCGAGGAAACTCTTATTCATTTGCTGCTTCACTGTCCTTTCAGTAGGGCAGTGTGGTTTGGTTTGAGTTGCAATATGAGTGGTTGTCTAAGAATGAGTATTAGACAATGGTTATAATCTTGGTTCGGTATTAACCAGTTCGGTCCGTTAGAAAATGTGGAATGGGCAGAATTATGCGCAATCGTTTGTTGGGAAATCCTGATGTCTTAATTTTTTCCAAAATGAAACTATTTCACCGGCTAGGACAATCACACTCGTCCATAGCCATATCAAAAGCACCAATCTCATAACCAATCAGACAACAATAAACAGAAACCCCACTCAAAATCAACTCAAGGATTTACACATCAGAATCCAGATACCAAAAACCACTTTAATGGTCTATTGCAAACATGAATCTCTAACCATGGCTGGAATCCTTCTTCTCATCAAGAACGAAAAGGGTTAAATCGAAGCAGCAAGAGTTTTCAAAATGAGGGTGTCAGATACGATGAAGCAGGGACTTTAGAAGTGATTCAGGCAATGAAATGGCAACAACAACGTCGGAAGAGGAGCTGCAATCGGGAAGTAGAAGACAAGAAGCTGGGAAGACAAATGATGCAAAAGTGGAAGAACCCGGAAAAGCTTACCAGCAATAAAGCTTTGGATGACTCGGTCGAATTATTTCACTATTTTAGAATAATTAGTTGTAACCCACTTGGTCAACACTGGTTGGCAAAACTTATTTCCTTATTTGATATATGTTATGACGCCTCTTACAGTACACATGAGAGGCAACACAAGCCGAAACATGTAACTTCACAGAATTTTCAGCCGAGCAGGTCACTACCATGCTTGGCTAGTTTTGTTTTCTTTTGTACTCTTTTTCAAGAAAAAAAAATTTAGGTAAAAGTGAGTCACTAATATTAATCCATAATTGTTTACTGTTCCCTAACCTATATACAGGTATATAAATTAACAATACCCTATCATTAATTTGCTTAACATAATGATGCAACCAATAATGATATTAACTATATTAAAAAGGATAATTTTGTCATGAAGATACATATCCGGGTAAGGGTGTTTCAATTTACTTCTAAATGTCCTACTAAAATTAAAATTATGTCCCCTCCAAAAAGTAGCAGTGTCCAAAGAATCGTTCTAAAAATTGTCACCCAATATTATTATATTTTTTGATGCTAAAATTGTCACCCAATATCTACCTCACAATAAATATGTGTCTTACGGCTATAAGTTTACATGGGTGGCCTATATATTATTTGCAGCATGACCTGAAATGAGCCATTGATGTAACATTATTTTCTTTCCGAAAATCTGCCTCATTCCCCAAACTATGTGGATGCGATTCAAAAAATTTCTTGGACCCCTAAACCAAAACATATCGTAACCCAAAAAATTTCTTGTAAACTGACAGAAAATCAACTATTACCCGCATAAGGAATTAGTGATCCAAAATGGGCCTTGTGTACAATAAGCTGCCTCGCGGCCCAATAAATGGTGTTTTCAGACTTGAAATCCTAGAGGGAATTATAGTAGTTGTGCACAGCGCGGGCACCTCAAGATTTCGTGGTGTAGTGGTAATCACGTTGGTCAAACCCACTAAAGGTCCCCAGTTCAAATCTGGGCGAAACCAATTAATACTTTTTTTTTGCTTCTCTTTAAACTGCTCTACCGAAATTTATCTGCGTACTAAACGTTTATGTACCTGCAGCCGAAGATAAAACTGCATATAGAAGCGCATTCTAAGTTTTCTAAACACACTTTAAATTGTTCCATGTATATCGCCCGTCATGTTAATGAGAGATCTTTAGTGAAACTGGCCTCGTTATTTTCATGTTCATTCGTTAATATGGAACCGTACATGTTGTTGTCCCATAATCTTCGTCACATCTCACATATAGTGATTTTCATAGCTGTATTCAAAGGTTGACTAGTCCCGGATAAAAGGTGTAGCACAGAAGGTTATTTTGGTTCGTGGATCTGAATTTGTGGGCCCCACAGAAACTTTGGGACCCACAATAGTAACACTTTCTGGTCCGTTGATTGTATGATTTAAAATAAAAGACTGATCGATGGAATATTTTGTTGATCGATTTAGCATGTTTGCACGATTAAATTAATATTGCAGTTTTTGTTGTAATGTTTTTTTTTTTTTTTTTGTGACACGATCAGCATGAGAATTGAACCGTAACCTATTTATTGAGAGCCTAATTCCTGGCCAATTGGGCCAATACCAGTTGGTTGTTGTTATGTTATCTAAAATGTTGGGATATTGACCGTTTATTTTGTGCATCTTGATCATGTTTAGAAAAAATGGACCTCCGTCGTATATATAAACGAAAACTTATAAAAAAGGAGAGTAGAATGAGAAATCCCAAACCCTAGGTTTAAAATGGGAGGCAACGAAGAAGAAGCAGGAAGACGAAGAGATATGATGGTATGGGGAACATGGGAAGAACTGTTATTAGCCTGCGCTGTTAAAAGACATGGAACTAGCAACTGGGAATCAATTGCTAATGAAATACAAAACAAAAATAATACTATTGTAACACCTCACAACTGTAAACAGAAATATTATGATCTTCATCAAAGATTTATGATCGTTGATGATGATGATTCAGAAATAACCGATCGTCGTCATAATAATAACAATAATGATGATGATGAAAATCTATATTCAAATAACAACAACAGGATTCCTTGGCTTGATGAGTTAAGAAAACTTCGTGTTGCAGAGCTTAGACGCGAGGTGCAAGAATATGATGTTTCGATCTTGTAATTCCTTTCTATTCCTTTAATAATTTTGATTTTCTGGATAACGATCTAGATCTCGATTCAATTCAATTTGATTTACTCTGTTTTGTTTTTTTTTGTTTTCAGGTCTTTGCAATTGAAAGTAAAGAGATTGGAAGAAGAAAGAGAAGAAAGCTTAAAGAAAGACAATAATATTAATAATTTAGATGTAATACCAGATCTACTATTGGAAAACAGAACGAAAGAAGAGGAAGAAGAAGATGGGAAGGAGATTCAAAATGAACCGCTACGATCCCCGATTGAGAATAAAACCGATAAACCGGTTCCTGGTGATGAATCTGACCGGGATAATCAGTCATTTAACGAGTCAAATTCATCAGATCTAAAAGATGTGAAGAAGAAGAGTCTGGAAGTTGAGAAAATACCAGAAACAGTTACAGAGAAACAGGATCGATTGGGGGAAGATTCGTGTAATGGAAGTTCTGAAACTATTGCCAAAGATTCAGTTGTTCAAGACGTGAAGAAATCATCGGAAACGACGATCCCTCCTGTTACAGAAACTCGTGAACCAGCTGAGTTATGGGAATCGGTGGCTGAGTCAAAAAGCGGTGGTGATGGAGGAGACGAAGGGACAAAAGAGAGTAGCGACGTGCAAAGCTCCGCGAGCTTATCAAGGAGAAACCGACGGAGGAGGAAAATCACTTCCGGAAGTAGCAGCGGTGAAGAACGAGAAACAGACGAGGTTTCTCCCGCCATCAAACGGAGCTCTGTTAAATCAGAAGAAGAACCACCGTTGCTTGGTTTTCTCGACATGATACTTTCTCACAAGTTTGGCTCCCTCTTCGAGAGCCGGCTCGAAAGCCAGGTAATTTATTTCTTACTACTACCATTTTATTTACTGTCTAATTTTCAGGATTATCCGATAGTACACTGTACACACTACACATTTGACATTCAAATGCAGAAGAATATTTAATAGCATATAATATTTAATTTATCTAAATGCAGAAGAATATTTAACTTTTGGTATTTGTTGAAATTAATTCAAATAAAAAAAAACACTCTAGATAAAAGAGAGGGAGTTTTTTTTCTTGGTGGAGAAATTTCGAAATAGGTTTGAGTCCTTGTCAAAGACTCAAAAGCACAAAAGATACGTGCATCACTGTATGTCAAGCCAAATCACCCTTTGATAATCTCAGCTGCTGAAGAAGTTTTTGTCATTTTTAGGTTGTAATTACTCGTTAAGCAGCATTAATTATAGCTTAAAACGCTGGTATGCCCCACATTTTTATTGAATTTCATTTATGTCCATATTGATTATATTGCTCAAAAGAGATATCCCCAGGAAAAAAGATATACTACTATACCAGTACAGGATCGTTTTCTTGGTCAATAATGATCCTTTGACTCCGTGTGGACCATTTTAATTTTTTTTGATTTTTTGATGTAGGAAACAAGTGAGTACAAAGGTCTGATCAGACAACACATTGATATCAAAACTATCCGAACAAGATTGAAAGAAGGTAGCTACAATGGTAGTTGCAGCTGGAAATTCTTCAGAGATTTGTTACTTCTTTTCAATAACGCTATTGTATTTTACCCGAAGAATTCATCAGAATCAGTTGCAGCTACTGAGCTACGAGATTTGGTTCTCAAAGGAATATCGTCAAGATCGTCAAGGTCGTCGTCGTCTCGGAGCCAAAACAACAACCCCTCACCTGGAGAACCTACTGGGCCAAAACTACAGCAATCAACAATACTCTTGCCTAAACCAGATCCTGAACTTTCGGATTCGTTCCTGCCAAAATCGAAACCAACTGGTCTAATCTTTGCTTGTCGAAAACGCAGCTCAATCTCTGCCAAGGCGGGAAACAGTGCTAAACCAGTTGAATTCAAAGGATCAGATCAGAAGATTGTTGAGGAGAAACCAGTTTTGGACAAGAAACAGAAAGAAAATTCATCCGTGGTGGAGGAACAAATCGTGTTTAGCAAACGGAAAGGACAAAGATCTGTTTCTGGCATGAGGAGTTCAACTTCAAACTTTAAGAACCGCAATAACAACAATGCTGACAAGAATAGTTCAAAGGGTGGCAGTGGTTCTGGTGAAGACAAGACTAATTTAGAGAAAAATACAGAGAAAGATACAAAGAATAATATGGCATTGACAGATACAGTAGCTAAGAAGAGAAGTGCTGCAAACTTCTTAAATAGAATGAAGACGACTTCTAGTTCGTCCAACAATGTTAAGTTGTTAGAGACGTTAAAGAATTCTTCTTCAGGGAACAACTCTAATACTACTAGAGGAGAAAAAGGGGGGAGTAGTAAGGATGAAAAGCATCGAGGTAGAGGTAGTGGAAGTGGTAGTAAGAAAGACGATCAAGTCACAAGGCAGGGTTCATCGAAAAGACAAAGGGCTCAAGAAAGCAGTCCAGTAAAGAGAAGTGTGGGGAGACCACCAAAGAAAGCACCACTGCCGCCGCCGCCATCATCTTCAAAGAGAACTAGAGAAAGAGAGAAAGAGGCTGAAGCAGAGGTTAGACAGCCAAGGAAACGAACAAGAAGATGAAGGAGAAAACATGAGTAGCCCTTGTGTTTCTCTTTAGTAGTAGTGTATGTTTCATTTGTATTAGACTAGATTTTGTTTATCTTTTGTGGGATGGCTTGTCCGGCTATTATGTTATTGCTGCCGGCTTAAAATCTAGTAGATAAATGCCTCGAAATTTGAATGCAAATTCTTCATTAGCTTTCTAGACTAGATATACCAATCTGAGAATGGGTTGCTTTAATGAATAGCCTAAAAAGCGAAACCGGAACAATAGGTAAAAACCAAAACTAATTAAAAAAAAATTAATCAAGAAAAAAGGAAAACTAAATAGGATATTCATCAAAAAAAAAAAAAAAAGTTAATGAGTAACTGAGGATGAAGCTCACTTACTCACTCAAGAAGGATCCTCTTCTTGGATTCACAAGGTGAAAGTAAAAGAACAACGTTCATTGACAATAAGCAAAGGTAAGAAGATGGGAAATAAAGTTTGACGATTGTTACCTTTTGCCTGTTGCAATTATGTGGGCTCTCTCGTCCCAAAGAAACAACAAACTTAAGTCAAAGACGGTGGGTGGGAAAATGAGATCTGTTTTTATTTTTTTTCTATAGAAAAACTTAGGCCAAACAGGACGTAAGGCCGGTACAGATTGTTGGGATTGTTTCTGCTGCCAATCCTGTCAACATTGTTCTTACAATGCAGCGCAATATTAAGTGTATCTAGATTTTGAAGTCTATGAATAATTTTAAGACTAATTAGAACAAAAGTAACTAGATTAATTCTAGTGACATTGTCTTCTTCTTCAATGTCTAAAGTTCCATGGTAGCTCAGATTGAATCTTCCCTTGACAACTTTGTGGTAAAGTAGCTTAAATCGGACCAGGATTTCCATAGTTTCAGCTTGTATCTCTATATTGGTGTGCTGCATATCCTTGGCCCATTGAAAAGCTAGATCAGCTCCTCATGTTGCTCCCCAAGCTCCAGAGTGGCCCGGGTGTCCTCTGGTATCAATAGGATTTCCTGCAAAATCCATAACAGTTAGTGCAGAAAAATAAATCAAACTTTCAGGGTCTTGTAAGGTGCAAATCTTTATGATTAATCCATAGTCCACTCTAGGGTAATGGTCCAAAGAGTAAGGAGCAATGTTATTCTCCTATGTTGTTACCAATTCTCCAGTGTTCAGAGAGATGGTATTCATAACATGAGTTGGTAAATGATAAATTCTGTTATGGTCACATAAGTGCTTCCTGATGCAGTTGGAGGTTTGTATGGCATTTGGTTGAATGTGACTGAAGACCAGATCACATCTAGCCTTCCAGATGAACCATCAAGTAGTAGCATAGATGTTGCTGTTTGTGCTAGTAACTCCAGACAGAAACCATGAATTTAGCCAGTAGATGAAGTTTGTTGTGTTATCAAACTGGTCATGAGAGGTGCCAATAATTTCATGGCATACAGTAGTGGCAGCAGGGCAGTTTAGGAACATGTGTGTCATGGTTTCCTCCCCACTCTTGCATATTTGGCATATAAGATCTATGTAATGCAGTATGCTAGCAGTTTTAGCATTTGTGGGAAGGATTTCATGAGCATATTTCCAAATAAAAATCTTAATAACTGGAGCTATATCCATATTCCAGATTGCTCCCCAATTTCTTGTTATAGTATCACTCCTGTATAAGTTATCCATCTTGGCTTTGTAGAGAGACTTGACTGAGAATTTTCCAGAATCATTCAGGTTCAACTGGATCTTGTCTTCCTCTCCAGGATGGGTATTTAGAGTTAGAATGGCCTTAGTAGTGTTGGGGTTGACGTAGTTTTGAACCAGAGTATGGTCCCAGTTTCCATTAGGTAGAAGAAGGTTTGCAACTGTTTCAATGAAATATGGGCAGTGTGGTGGTTTGCTGAGTCTTGAGGAAATACTTGGGATCCATATATCATCCCAAATTTTGATCTTCCTCCCATTGTCAATTCTCCAAGTACAATGTTGTTGGATGTTGCTTATGCCTTCCAAAATGCCTTTCCAAATCCAAGAATCTGCATCTTTTGGTTTAGTATCCATGTTAAGAACATTCATGCCAAATAGATATTTTGCATCCATAAGTTGGTACCAGAGAGATTCCTTATCCTGCTCTAGTCTCCATCCAATTTTGGTGATCATAGAGCTATTGAAGAGTTCCATATTCATGAAACCCAAACCTCCCAGTTCTTTAGGTTTGCAGACTGCAGTCCATGCTTTTGGGTAGTAACCTTTGGGGTTTTCTAAGCTTTTTCCCTGGAAGAAATCTCTTTGAAGTTTGTTGAGATCCTGATAAGTTTGTTTTGGAATCCTGAAGCAGTTCATCTGGTAAATACTAGCTGTAGAAGTAACAGATTTGATAAGAACTTCCCTCCCTGCTGGATTAAGGGGAATATTTTTCCAGCTGGAGAGCCTTATCTTTAGCTTGTCAACACCAGGCTTGAAAGACTTGATTTTTCTTCTGTGAGTAAAGAGAGGTGAGCCTAAGTATTTGTCATCCAGTTGGAGCACTTGAACACCCATAATATTGCTGATGGAGGGATGAGGTTTGGGTTAGTGTTATTACTGATTTGTTGAAGTTTATTAGATGTCCAGAAGTTTCCCCAAATATATTTAGAATATCCATAATGTTCTGTGCTTCAATCTTGTTGGCTTTGCAAAAGACCATACAGTCATCAGCAAAAAGAAGATGGTTGATGGAAGGTGCAGTCTTGCATATCTTGATTCCAGTTATGAGGCCCAGTTCCTCAGCATGAATGAGGGTTCTAGAGAGAGTTTCCATGCAGAAAAGAAGAATATATGGAGAAAGGAGATCTCCTTGTCTTAGGCCCCTGTAGGGCTTGAAGAAAGTATCCGGAGGACCATTAATAATGACAGCTGAGGTAGTGGTGGATATGCACTGCTGAATTTTGTTAAACCACTGATCATTGAAGCCAATCTTCTTCATAATGGTTATTAGAAAGGTCCAATCCACACTGTCAAAAGCTTTTGCCATGTTAATTTTGATGCCCATACTTCCATTGTCACCTTGCTTACCTCTCCTTGTCCTCATAGTGTGAATGATCTCATGGGCAATGGCAATGTTATATGAGATTTTTCTACCTGGTATGAAAGCAGATTGGTATGGGGATATGATCTTGTTGAGATAAGGTTTCATTCTCGGGGCTATGAGTTTGGAATTTTTTTTATAGGTTGTATTGCAGAGGCTGATAGGTCTAAAGTGACTTGGAGAAGATGGGTTGTCAACTTTAGGTATAAGAGATATGAAAGTGGAATTCATTTCTTTAAGTAAGTGCCCAGAAGTGAAGAAGTGTTGAACCATTTTGACAATGTCATTTCCCAGCAGCTCCCAGTTGGCTTGAAAGAAATTTGGAAGAAAGCCATCAGGGTCTGGGGCTTTGTCACTTGCCATACTGAACATAATTGACTTAATCTCATTGTAATCAGGAGTTCTATTAAGAATATTATTGTCAGAAGTGGTTATAGTAGTGGGTATGAGATTGATAATTTCTGGGTTTATGTTGGTGGTTTCAGCAGTAGCCATATTTGAGAAGTGATTTGTGAAACAGTTTTTCACCTCTTGGTAATTTGTTATCCAATTTCCTTTGCTATCTTGGATTGTATCAATCTTGTTTCTCTTGGTTCTACTTTTTTTGGATCTGTGGAAGTAGCTAGTGTTCTGATCTCCCAGTTTAATTATTTGATCTCTTCTTTTAGTCTTCCAAAAAATTTCCTCAATGTCTTGCCAGTCCATGAGCTTCTTTCTAGCATCAGCTAGAGCTTGACTTCTATCCAGTCTAAAGTAGTTGTTGTGAAGCCAATTACGGTGCTGCTTGCATTCTTTTATGTTAGTTTTTATGTTGCCATAAACTGCTTTGTTCCAAACTCTGATTTGAAGTTTGATGTATTTCAGTCTTCTAGCAATTATGAATTCACTAGAACCAGATAGAGTTTTGTTCTTGTAACGGACCAGTAAGTTTTCCCTCTAACGGGTTGGATTTCAACCCGTCCAGCAAG